>JABFPJ010004546.1:0-13597 GCA_022817425.1 Gryon sp. ZL-2020 | reverse complement strand
AATTAATAACATATTTATATTTACAAATATGCGCCAAAGCCAAATATAAGCACATTGCACTATAGATTATCTTTAAATATATGTAGAAAATGAGAGCGTAGGAAAAACATATCGTGACTCATTACTGTAAGTTTCACATGCTGCAAAAACTATGTCACATAATATATGAACCAAAAAGTAAATGTGCGGCAGTTCGAGGTATTCAAAATAGAATACAATTCTTCATGTGCTTTATACTAGTATTAATTCAAACTTATACTTATTATTTTTTACAAATAGGCGACTGATTCTGTCGATTAATCAGAATCTTGGTTATTCAATATATCGTGGAAATATTAATTTCACATCTTCCAAATTTATTAATAAAATTTTCTACGTAGTTTAACGCTATTTATTATAATGAAAAGTTGCTTTTAGTATTTTAAAGATTATGAATATTAAATATGACGGGAGAAAGATGAACAATTTTCTTGGTAAAACAATATGCTTTTCTTACGATTTCAGAAATTCAAAAGCTTCAGGAATAACAGAAAACGTATGCATTTAAATGTGTCAGGCAACAAAAGCAAACAGATAAGAATAAAAAAAAAATACATAAACGAGTAACCGTCAGCAAGTGATTCGCTGATGAAAATACGTCAGTCTACAGTGCCAGTAAAATGGCAAAAAGTTACAACACATTGTCACGGGATATGCAAAGAGTTCGTCTAGCGAATCGCGTCGCAAGACTGCTTGTCACCTATAACTGACGGGGACGTGCAACTCGGTATGTTGTACTATGCAGTTTCGAGTAGCGAAGATTCTATGATACGTAATAGAGCAGAGATTAATGTGAGATCATCAAATTTGTTGTGCAAATTAATAAATGGTAAAAGTAAAAAGTAACAAAAAATAAAATTATTATTTATTCAGATATTGGCGAATAAAAAATATTTTTCCTAGTTTCAGAATCATAATTATACTGTGTGTGTATTGTATTTACGTTTAAGTCTTTAACTCATTCAACTTTTAACTGACGAATGCAAAATTTCATCACATCGAAATATTACGTCGTACTTAAGTCCTGAGATACTGCACGTCGAGCTGAGGCTGACGAAAAAGAAGACATTTGCCAAAATGTCGTCGATTTTTTATGTACTATATTTCAGCCCACAATGAACCAAAATCAAAACTTCATCTTTTATATTCAAAGCTTAAGACGGTATAATTGCCAAAAGCGTGAATGTAACATTATTATAGACCAAAAGCGCTAATTCAAATCAACCAAAAGCGTGAACGTAAATCGACCAAAAGTGCGAATTCAAAATGACCAAATGCGCGATAACACATAGTCTAAAAGCGCAAATAAAATACAAATATTTTCAATTTATGTTCAAAAGTTTGTCAACGATAGCTCTTAACAGTTTTCTAAGTGAATGCGATGGGAAAGCAGTGATATTTATACAATAAATATGAATATCGTAAAAGGTCAAACTGGAAAACGAAAAGACTGCATTTTTTATAATAAAAATAAGCGTCATACGCAACACAGTAAACGGAGATAAATGTTGGTGATGCGCAGTTAAAGCATGAAATGCTTATACTAACACAAATGCAATAGTTTCGGTTGTAGAGTTTACATTAAACGAACGCACGAGCGAAAAACAATTCTTTCTGAAGCGAACATTGAAAATTGCGTGGTAAGAACTGAGTGCAAGAGGAAAGCAGTCGAAGACTAAGGCGTGTGACTTGGCAAAATAATAAGATCTGCTCTTACGTAAAATACAATATCCAACATGTCATACAATGATATTGGACATGTGCGTCCAGCTATGTATAGGAAACGGCAAACTAAAAAGTCTTTTATTCCGAAAAATCGTGCGAATATCTTGACACAGTTAAACTCGTGATATTCATACTAATTTAAATGAATAATTTTGTTTTGTACACGCTTAGAAATAATCTTGCATTTAACGTAATATTATTTAGTAAACTGCATCATATTTTCGGATTTTTTTGGAAGTACAAAAATACTTATAATTACAATTTAGGACAAATTACTGAAATACATTTTTTAGAAGACTAATGTTTAAAAAATATAATTTATATTTTATTTTATAGTTATTATTTTCTATAGGATGGTATTTTTTTATTTATGAGTGGGTAATTAAATTGGACAAAGTTTTTTCGTTGATAGGAATTGAACCGCCGTCCTCATAAGTCCGAAGTCCTACGCGTAGCCACTGATCCACTGAAACATAAACAGCGGCTAACGTCGTATTGGAAATACGACTCAGACTGCATTTGTTATACTTTAATATAAAAATTACTATACTGCAAGACATTCTCTTTAAGGTGAATGCTGTATGTGTATATAGAACATAATAGTTAAATTGTCAGACTTTTTAATAAAAATTACTATACTGGCAAACAAATACTTCTTAAAAATCTCGTAATTATTATAGAAATGTCTTATAATTTCTGTTGAATGATAATTTTTACTTTCTGTATTTACTAAATTCTATGCTGACTTACAGAAACTATAGGAATAAATGTAGGAATGTTTATTAAATTTTACTTTAAAATATACTATTTAATCAAAAAAGTCCGAGATTACTTGACAATCTAACAATTTTTTTTGTACTTTCGGTAATTTTTACTGTACTATTATTGTGCGTGTATTTGACGATATTGTCATTTTAACTTGTTCGAAAAATTTACAATACCTTATTCATAATAGCGAAATTGTTATGGAGTCAATTATACACAATTCACTCCTAAAGCGCTGCAGTTTATCAACAATTAATATTTTTCTTTTGGCTAAGCAAAACAAACGATTGCTATGAAAAAATGTGGACGCATATCAATGATTTAACATGTTAGTCCTTATATTTCATATAACCTATGTAAAAATTGTACAAAAACAAATGTTTATTTTTTATTATTCAATTTTTAAGCGGACAATTTCATCCGAAAACAATAATACTCGACTTTAAGAAAGGATCATATTCTAGAGTTAAGCGCGTACTCTTGAAGTCAATGTTCGAGGTTGTAATTTTCATTTGGATAAAAATTGGTAATATATACAATGTATAAAATATAACATAACTCAGTGTAAACAGAGTAAAATTTAAGTCTGTTTACACTTAGTGACGTTCACTCATCTCACGGTTAATCACAATACTGATTTATTACATTAAAAATTCAAAATTATGCAGACTCCAAAAAATTGCCGAACTTGGCCTCAGAAATAAATCAACGCGATTGTGAGGAAGGTCGATGGTAGAAGACTTTTTTGGACTTCAATTTCTGGACCCCGATAATGTTGCAGGCGCTATTCTCGACATCATGGCTATTGGTCTAGAACACTCAGTTCTGCTAAAGTTTAGTGATTATGTTTTGAACATTTACAGTGAAAATTGTTGTTCGTTTGCTCCAGCAATGTGGGCAGAAGAATCTTCTATAAAACTATGTAAAACTAAATTCACCAAAAAGAAAAATTAACACATTTTCAGAAAAAGACAAATTTTTAAAACGAACGTATGACAACCATGTAAAAGAAATCACAACACGACCCAAGAAAAAATCTGCATAGAATTTTACGAGTTCAAGTTAGATTCTAGCTAGACTTTGACTAGATTCACTACTTTAGATAATAGTGATCAGATACTGGCTAGTTATTGACCTGAAATTGCTAGTGTATTTTAATTCATAAAATGTCCTTTTTTGCTTAAGCTAAATGATAATATTACTGAAAAAATACTCAAAAGTAAAATATATTGTACTTTCACTATTCAAAGTACTTAATTTAGTTATGTAAAAATGTACAGTAACTACCTAGATACTGGTCAGTTTAACTGGGCCAGTTTTATTAAACTAAAATCTATTCCCGATTCTACGATGAAAAACTGCTCACAACTTAGCTAGTTTAAAAATATTAAACAATTTTCACTTTTAGGAGTTAACAAGTCATTTTAATACGTCTCTAATTCAAGTTTATAAACAATTATATATTTTATTGGGATAGTGATTATATTTTTTTATATTTTTTATTATTTCTAGTTTTTAATTATTTTAATTAATTATTATATCTTTCAGAATATCTTATTAATAATATTTTTTCCTAGTAACTTGCAAAAATATATATTGTCAATGTGTTTTTAATATATTGCTATATATGGCTAATATATTGAGTTTAATATAAATAAACGTTCAATATATTGTAAACATTAAAAGGATAGCAATATACACTGTAAATACAAACGTTCTGATCAGAACGGTTTTGAAGCTTTTTTAGAACGTTTTAAAGTGTTTTCTCTAAAGAAACGTATAATGCGTTTCCAAAAAAACATTTTAAACGTTAAAAACACTTGTATACGTTCTATATAGTACGTTTAATTCTTGTAGAACGTTTCAAAAATAGAAGTTTTACAGTGTATGGACAATATATTGACAATATATGTTTTCCATTACTAGGGTTGTTTTCTTTTAATGCATTAGCACTAACAGATTGTTATAATAAACATAACCAGAAATAAATAGAAAAGATTTGACATTAAACATTAAAAATGAACTTCATAAACAGAAGCATCTATTGTTTAATGAACTTAAATAATTTATTTAATTTAAGAATTATATATTTTTCATCATCAATGAATAATTAAAAAATGCTTATAAATCAAAGACAAATTCTGGCCAATTTCTAGCTTGGAACTGGCCAGGTGTAACTGGTCTCAGGAGCTGTATTAAAGACTTTATTAGAATTGCTTTTTCCAACGAGGCTCGTGGTCTAGTGGATAAAGTGACCAGAATATTCTAGTGAATGCCAGGACGAGAGTTTAATTCCCAAATATAAGTGATATAATTTATGTGTTTTTTAAAGAGGCAAAAATATTAAATTATTCACAGAATATGATTAGCAGAAAAATATAAACGAAATAAAATTAATAAATACATTTTTTAATATAAATTTTACGAAACTAGTTTTAACTGGCCAGTAACTAGGCATATACAGCATGACGTTACTCGCTAGAATCTCGCTAGATATTCTATCTAAGCTCTGGCCAGAGTCCAGTTAAATCTGGTCAGATTCACTTTAAAAACTATGACAATTTTCTTCTTGGGGACTAGAAGCGGTAAAACAAACTTCGTGTAAATTGTTGCCTGCGTTGTTATAATCGAAGTTTTTTGTTATTATTATCAATGTATATTACATTATACTTTTTTGTTATCATTGATTGCAAATTGTAATAAATGTTTGAAAATATTTTGTATTTATTGGTATAATTTTTCCACTTGAACTGGTTAAAAGTGATATAATATAATTTAGCAAAATTGCAGATGCCACAGTACTTTCTTAGACAATTTAATTTTTACCTTTTTTAATTTAACTTTTTCAGTATCATACAATTGTTTACATTAGTCGGATATTGCACCAAATTTGGCATCCTACACTGAAACGACTGTTTGCATATTATAAGTCAAGAAAAATTTCATCAATAAAAAGTCAATGGTTTTTACTTATATTTACTTAAAATTGAGTTATTATAAGACAAATACGGTTTGACATATCATAAGTAAAAGTCGAATGAGATTTAAGGTATTGATTACTTATGTTTCTTAAAATTATAAGTTATAATAAGTTAACGAATATGAAGTAATATTTAGTCAAAACTTCATGGATAATCACTGAAGTTTTGACTAACGAGCAGTGACTCAGAGTATCTCTTTGGTATGCGCGCGCATGACGTCACGTGAGTGCTTCAGTTCGTTCTGCGATTGGTTGCCCGTTAGTCCAAACTTCATGGATTATCACTGAAGTTTTGACTAAAAATGCCTTAAGTCCCGTTCACTAACGATCGAACAAATTTTTACTTATCATTGCTTAATATTTCAAGAATAATTCTATAGTTCTTTTGTATTTATCCCTAAAACGGTTTTTTAGGATAAAACGAAAAAAATTTAGTGATTCAAAAGTAACTGTTTGCATTAACCAACAAAACTTTACTTTTAAATACACAAGCCTTTTACTGTTAATATGCCAACAGTCGTTTCAGTGTAGGTTAAAAAATGTTTTATAGTTTGATCCTAAATCCCATTACAATACTCTGGCTTACATCTACATCAGAATTCAGATGCCATGGTGCATTCAGGGTTTTTCTTCGTAAAGATATGTCGAGGCTTGTTCATTTGCATTCTCTGCTCGTGCATCGTTGATCATCAAGCTGCTAATACCACCGACATGGCAATAAACGCTTGATTTCATTTATTAATTCAACTTGTTCACACCACCATTTGCCGCATGTGAGTGTAATTCGCAATGCGCCACTTTCGTGTTTTATTCGCACGCATTTTACTTCTATTAAATTGTTTCCCGGCTTTCTTCACCGTTTTGATCCTTTTTCAACCACACTGAGAGAAATGATGGTTGAGGAATTACACTGTACCGCGTACTACGTGTGATCATACTGCCTGAAGCAGTGAGTTTCATTTTTTCCTTAACATTTACACATTTCTACATAGTGTTCATAACATTTTGTATATTTAGTGGGAAATATTTCCCACTTATTAATTATAAGTGTATTTCTCAATACGAGTTGTGAATTCAAACTCGAAAATAGTCGAGTGGACAAGGTAGTGGACTACCAACTTTGAGTCTCGAGTTCAATTCTCTCGACACTGGCAAACATTTTTTAAGTCAAGAAAAATAGAATTTTTAGTTATGTGTGGATCATATTTAAAAAATTGTTATAAAATATCATAAAAATTGTAACAAATTATTATAAAATTTACTATTATGTGTAAAACAAAATATATAACACAATATAATAATGTTTATTGTATTTTATAGTAATTTTTTCAAAAATACCGGTATACAACACTTTCTCAATGAATCATAGTAATTTTTAATATTATATTTGCCTCAGTGTGGTTATCTTAATTTTCAATAATTTTAGTGGCCTATCAGAGCCATATCGGAAAAATCATATAACTATCTAATCGGATATAGCAGGGTTAGACCCTACAATTCAACCTGATTTCATTTTCTACTAGAACGATTGGACATTACAAGATTATGAGACAAGCCTCAGAATTCTGTCTTTTACATTAGTCTCATCCTTCAATTTCAGTTTATGCTGTTGTTTATGTATACATGTATATAATTATATATATTCCACGTCTCTTGATAAATAACTATCCTCCTGTTATTCTCTATTGCCACTATTCATTTATCCTCTGTTATTCTTTATTGCCATCATCTTCAACCATTATTTTTAATTATTATGTGCTCATTGAATACACAGGATCAAAATATGTCGTACTTCATTTAAACTTATTGTCTGTATAGACCGAAACATAATCCCAAACATCATGCTCTACACTCTCATACCCTATTTGACCTTTGTATTGTCGATTAAAAATCTCTATCACGTCTCTATGACCTTCTTATGTCCTCCTTTATACAAAGGTCATCCAGAGGTCATACAAGTAATGCACGTGTAAGGTTCGTTAAATATATATCGATATATGGCATTTGGACTAAAGTAACAATTGGGGTAAACTATTAAATAATAATTGGTGGAAAATCTGCATGTTTCAATACAAAAAGTAATTTGATAGAATAAAATCCAGATATAAAAGCAAAATTTACTTTATTCCTGAAAATTATTATGGTATTTCAAGAAGTATTTTCGCACACAATACCGAATTTTGTTGATACATGTATCGATGTAAGTGTGAAAATGGTGACTGAATATCAAATAAAATTTGTTTTGAATAAAATGAATCAATCACTTCAGAAAATTAATAACGTAATACTTAACATAACAGTGAGATAAATACTGCTTAGTTACAACTCAATTTGGCAAATATATACTCTATCTATTAATAAATTATTGTATTTAGTATGAGTTATGGCTTTAATAAATTGAATGTTGGCATTTTTTTATGTATGTGCATGTTTAATAAGTAACGTAAGCACGTAATTTCAATATTTAGCTTATTTTATTTTTTAAAAGTATTATTTAGACATTACATCAAAATAATGAATTAAACATTATAATGCATTTTTAATTGATGTACAATCACTATGTTTTGCAGAACACATAACGAAACAATAATAACTCTACTAAGTTATAATAAAAAAAAGAAGATTTTTAATTCTCGCGTCGTTTCAAGCAGCACAATAAATAATAGAAAATAAAAAGGAAAAACCGTAGCAATAAATTGTCCTCTATACTTCAGGAATTTCAATGGATGTAGAATTTCTTTATTGCTTTTTTTGTACGGATGTCATTCTATAACTGATTTCGTTTCAACTCTAAAGAGGAAGTTGTTTCAAATAGTCAAATTCTCAGTTATTCACACTATAAATTTGCAACTTGCTAAATTTTTAAAAAGTCATTTGAATCTTAAATAAGACTACACAAAGTTACACATTGTACTTACCACCAGTAATTAAAAGTTTGTCTTAAGAAAGAGAGATTAATTTGTCTGTCATCGTACCTTATAAGTTCATTTACATTATGAACTTGTTAATTATTGCGTGTTTACACTTTATTTCGCGTGTTTTTTTTAATTTAGCACATTTTAAAATCGTCAAAAATAATATAAATAAATAAGAATTTAAAACCGTCCAAGTGAATTAATATAAAGAATAATAAGAATTTAAAATCGACTTATACTTGGACAAAACATTTAAAGTAATAATTATAACGTTTCGGCATGATTTTGACTACTCATGGATCAACTTAGCCCAATCAATTTTATGACAAAGTATCTCTTGCGAAGATAACTTATTTAAATCATCCATGATGCTTTATATCTGAAGAGGGCCGAACATAACGGCCGAAACGTTATAATTATTACTTTAAATGTTTTGTCCAAGTATAAGTCGATTTTAAATTCTTATTATTCTTTACGTCAAAAATAATGTACAATTATTTCGTATCTCCCAGAGAATATCAATTCATATACGTGCTGACGTTCTATTTCCGGAAGCACAAGCACAAAAATCATACGGAATGGTTCATACAGCTGAATACACTTTTAGATATGATACCCAACGAGACTTACAGTGCATGTAAAATAAAAATGATAAAAGCAAGAGCTGAATTGATTTTGCCTTTGCGTTTAGAGCCCAAATGCCTTTCGATAATCGCAAGAAAGTTGTAAAAGAAGTTGGAACTTGATAATTTAGTTGGAAATGTTTTCCTGGCCTCGAAATTTCTTCACTTTTAAATACGTATATGTGCGTCCTTCAACTTTTCTTATATTCTAATTTAAAGTATACAGCACTGCACGTATTGGCTTACATTGAATTCCAATAAGCATACAGACGAAAAAGTTAATAGATTCCAAAACTTTTATTCTTGCTGAATATGAGTATCGGAAATATATAATTTGGACATTTTGATCAAGTAAATTTTAATGATATCTCCTGAAACGTTAAATTGAACAAGTACACGAAGATAAATTTTAACTTTATTTTCTTTTACATTAACGTGTAGTTACACAGAATTATAAAAAGAAAAAAACTTTTCTTATTATTTTAATATTCACGATAAGAATTTATTCGAGTATAAAAAAATTGTTAAAAATATGAACATTTTACTCGTAATTAAAACCATATTATAATATCAAGCATGATACAACTATACAATAGCTAAACGAATATATTGACTTACAACATTCGTGAACAATAAGTTTACATTAGGTTTGCAATATCAGTGATTTGATAAGAATTTTTCCGATTTTTAAAAAATGTTGGGCAATAGTAAGACATATATATGGCAGCAGCATGTTGGTATTATGGCAACCTACTTTCTATACTCATTTGCAATAATTATTATGGCATTCATCTGATAAAAGTATGGCGATAGTTCGGCAAGAGTACGGCATTTTCAATAATTTGAATACAGTCTAGCGTGAATAGGGCATTTCGATGACAAATGTATGCCACCCTAGTAGAAATTGAAATCGGGTTAAATTGTGGACCCAACATGGAAACCATACTACCTTAGTAGGCCCTGATGTGTTTTCCAGGTATGGCGTTACATATGGATGTAACGCCGGGCATTCATATGGTCCCGATCAGGTAAACTCATCAAAATGACGTCAAATTAGGAAACCATGTTGGGCCCTGATCCGATGAGGTTTCTTTATAATGAATGAAAAAAAAATTTAGATATAGGATTTGAACTCGTGTTCTTCAATTTTGTAAGTATATGACTTAAACACTGGACTACCGAAGGTCTTAGAAATGATAACTAATTATCGCTACTTACCTATAACTTTGATTGTGTACTTTCTAAATCTGAATAAGTCAAACGTCGTCCACTTACGCCAAAAAGTGAAAATTTAATTGTATTTTTCACTTAAAATAAGTGAAAATTTTCACTTTTTGCCGTAAGTGGACGACTTTGGACTTATTGTAAGTGAATATTCACTTATTTGAATTTAGAGAGTATGGTCAAGATGTGGCTATGGCATGGTTACCAGATTAGGGCCCGATAAGACCACCCATATGTTAACCATGACGCGATAACCAGTGTTAGTCCAGATCAGGCCCAGGTCGGGAATCCCATTATACGGAATTCCCGGCTGGGGCCATATAAACACCCGGCGTTACATCCATGGTCATAGCCCGATTTGAAAGTCAGGATGCCCTACCTGGGGCATCCTTGGCCCTTACAGAGCCGCCATTTAAAAAAAATATAAATAATGTCTCACGAAATGCTATTTTGGCCCCAATCGGGCCCCAATCAGCCCACCATTAATCTGGTATTAATCAGGCAAAAGACATCAGGGCCACATCTGAAACATGGCATGCCCGATTCCATTTCTACTAGGGCACTAATATGACTAATGTTTGGCAGCAGTAAGGCATTCAGACCGCAAGCGGAACCTACTCTTTTTCGTAAGACACGACTGTATAAAAATATAATATTTCATTTGTTTTTTGATACAAAATAAATGATGTACAACAAATTATTAAACAAAAATGTAAAGATATCTTTCTCCTTTTATCAATTTGCGTATTTTTTCACATTAAGGAACAACAGAATTTATTGAAAATGCACTCGTGCATGTATAATGAACATAACAGTAGAGAGGGCGTGACGTTTTCGTAAAATACCTTAAATTTGATATCTAAATAAGCCTCGTCTCGAGATACAACACGGAGTGTTTGCGATTCAGTTGCAACAGACTATGATAATGCACTCTTTTGTACATAATCTTTGATGCTTAGCATCGTATGAGCTGACTTTTTCCGATAGTATTGGTATTGTTTTTATGCTTTTATGTACCATTGTTGCTGGTGAAAAAACTGACCTATATTACTGTGCTGCAGAACAATCATATTTTGCTGTTTCAGAAAATGATAGACGTTTTTATGATGAAATAAACTAAAATAATGGAAAAAATTTGTAAAAATACTCAAACATGTAAGAAAATCTTATACTTGTTTTGTTAGTTTTGTTAGTCTATATATCTCCATTTAAAAAATGTTAAAAATCAAAACAACATTTTTTTGTTTCGCAATTTCGAATTTTCGAACTACAGACTAAGATTACATAAAGTTGTTAATTTTGCGAATTACAGATTAAAAGATTATTTCTTTCTGAACAAAATAAGAAAAAGGACGTTCAATTTCGATAGAAATTAAGACAGGAACACAAAAACTAAAAGAATTGTACGATTTTTACAAAATGTTATACAGTGAAGCAGAAAAGTTTTGCACAAAATCGTTATTTTAAATATCATATTTGAAAACTACATCTTTTTCTGAACAAAAAAAGATCATCAAATTGGATAATTTGGAATGAACTTTGAAATGATTAAAATCTGTCCGTTTTTGCCATTAGAACAGTATAGTACAGTACAGTCTTAAAAGTGCGTTAAAATTGTTTTATCCCATTCAACACCGATCATGAAAAAAGTAACTTTCTGCTAACTTTTTTGTAAATTTTATGTTTTACATATCGAAATTTTGAAAATTTGGCATTAAACATTTTGTTTTTTATTTTTGGAAATTGGTTTTTAAAAAGAACAACAATTTTGAGATTTCAAATGAATACAAAAAATTGAAAACATTTATTCAAATCGATAAAGGAATAACTAGATTTGCTAGAATGCCAAAAATGTTGGTTCCGGAAAATTAACAGTTAAGTTTGAATTTGGAAAGTAAATTGGAAGGCCAGCAAAATATAAGTACTTGATATTTTAAGGAAAAGTTCAGCTGTTTATCGAGGAAAAATATAACAAATTTACTTCATCTATTTCATTATTTTTATCAAATAACACCATTAAGTGTCTCGAAATGATGTCGAATTTGTTTGTGATACTCTATCTTATCCATCACTTAAAAAATTCTCTAAATTTCGTGTAAATCTCTGGTGAATAACTCCCTACTATAATATTATAATGAAATTTTTGCAATATCTGTATCAGAACTGTCAATAAAAAACGGAGAAGTGATTTATGCTTAGTAAAAACAAACAAACGTCATAATAACAAATATTTTAATATATAATAAAAAATATTTCTAAAAGATAAAAACAAATTTTTTATTGAGAAAAGTAGTCTATTCTAAAAAGTAAAGTTTTAATACGACAAAAATATATTTTTAAATTTATTATAGTAAAGTAATAATACAAAATAATACCAAATTATTTTCATAAAATAAAAAAAAATATTTTTCATCGAAAAAGTATTTATTTACTGTAATAATGTGAAGTAGAAGCATATCTGAGAGTATAAAAGAGAATATTGATAATAGGATTTAAAATAATCAAGTACTTAAGTACATCAAAAAATAATTAAATACATGAACTAAGCTTACCAATCTGTAATGAAAGTATGTAGCAGATGTTTCCAAGGAACTTTGAAATTCTATAAGCGACAGAGGTTCTCCGTAGTATATCGAATCAATTTCTAATTCATACTTTTTCTTCTTCAATTTTATTTTCTTTAATTTATATTTGCTATAAATTAAACACGATTTTTTCTGAATTAAAAAAATATGAGGTTGAAACATTTGAAATTGTTTAAAGTTAAAAACCAAATAAAGCAAATCACATATTGTATATGCAATCATATATTATTTATGCAATTTTGAATCGGCTTTTAAAATTACTATTAAATAAAATACTGGCGTATATTATACAGTTTATCAATGTTCTTAATCCCATTCAACTATAATATTCCAATCATGGCACATGAACTGCAGAGATCTAAATTTGTTATAAAATAAAAACTTTTGAAGTTGTTTCTTACATTACATATAATTTTGTATATATCTTATATTTTATCAAATAAACCTAAAAAATATATCAACGGTTTGTTCAAAGAACAACCTTCAGATTTTGAGTTAAGAAAAACTATTTTCATTTTTTTCTCGTGCACGAGAAGTTTGCATAAGAAATGACATGACATTTCTTAAGTAAAATGGCTTTTCTTCACTTCATATGGATATAAAAACTGTCGATATTAAAATAGTATTTTTTGTATCAAGGGAGACAAAAACAGAAATTCGCTACCTCGTGCGAAGTTTACAATCCGAGCCGAAGGCGAGGTTTGTAATCGCACGAGGAAGGGATTTCTGTTTGTCTCCCAT
>JABFPJ010004545.1:0-13602 GCA_022817425.1 Gryon sp. ZL-2020 | reverse complement strand
ACAAGGTTTAGCATTCTCCTTCTCAAGATATAACTGGTCAGTAGGTTAAGTGTTTGATATCCAATACAATATTACCGATACAAAACTCGCATGTGAAATGATTCTCAAACATTTGATAAAATCCCCGTTATAATTGCTCGCGGACTAATTTCGTAACAGCATTGAACTGGTTTGCAAAGATTCGCATAATCTTTCGGAAAATATTGACGTTAAATAAGTTGCGAGTTTATCGTTATCGAGGACGTATTTTTGTGCGATTGCTGTTCGAAAAAAATATATTTCATTTAAATTGACGACATTTTCTTCAAATTATTTTTTTCAATTATTAACTGTTTTTTGAAAGTTGCATCAAGTTAACCGAGAAATTTGTTTAAGTATCTTTTACTGATTTATTATATATTTTTTGTAAAATGTGCAATACTTTAAGTCATTTAATATATCCTTTGGTTTTGTAAAAATTAAAAAAACGTTCGTTTTTTTTGTACTTGGCCAGAGACACTATCGTGTCTCTTGATTAATTAAAAAATATAAATAAATCAATAAATAAAATGTATATTCACACTGTAAATATAATTTGTCTGAAATATTAAAACTAAATTAAGATATTAGACTTAATTTCAGAATATTTTTTAATAATTTCAAGAAAATGGGACATTTTCTACAGCAGTTATTAGTACTTTTCATATTGATATCAGCTTTTCGTCGACAACCGATTGTGTCTTTAATAAATTTCTTTATTAAGTGTCGAGTGGTACATGAGATATAGTAATTGGCGCGTGATGCGACCGGCATTTTTGCGTTGCTTTCGGATTTATGGGCAGCTTTTATCGACGCGAGCTGAAGGCTGTGGCAATATTGAACACGTCGGCCGTAAAATAAGATACAGATTTCCATCTAATGACTTTCTACAACGACGGGCCACCGCGGCATGTGTGGGAGTCGACTTCTCTGCGCCATACGGCGCGCGGCCAATGTACTCGACTACGGCCACGAGCAACTGCCTTCATATTTTATCATTTTGTACCGAAATATACATCTTGTTCGATTAGCAATAACGTTTCACGTTCCTTCGTCAATAAATAATTTGAATTTGTCACTTATCGACACTGCAAGAAACCAAATCCATTTATTTATTACGGTTGAATACATTTCAAAAGATCAAAAATATTACACTGCAAAGATAAGTGTCTCATTTTGAGACATTTTTGATGATTGAGACTTCAGAAATGTCTCAAAAACAGTAAATAACAAAGTTACGTGTCTCATTTTGAGACATTTTTGATGATTGGGACATCAGAAATGTCTCAAAAATAAGAAACAACACAGTTACGTGTCTCATTTTGAGACATTTTTGGTGATTGAGACATCAGATATGTGTCAAAAATAAAAAACAACAAGGTTGACTGTATCATTTTGAGACATTCTTGATGATTTAGAAACCAAAAATACCTCAAAAATAAGAAACAGCAAAGTTAAGTGTCTCATTTTGAGATATTTTTGAGGTTTGAGACATCAAAAATGTCTCAAAAATAATAAACAACAAACTTAAATCTCTCATTTTGAGAAATTTTTGAGGATTGAAACACCAGAATGTCTCAATTATTAATTTTTCAGATATTTCGTGTGTCTCAATCACCAAAAATGTCTCAAAATGAGACACCGTTGTAGTGTAAATCAAAAATTGTTAATTGCTCTATAAAAAAGAAAAATGATCCCGAAGCGAAAAGGCAAAAAAAAGCATAATTGAATACCAAAAAGTGCAACCGATTTTGCATATTTTATACCATCATCATCACCCACATCGGCAATTTTTCTCGCAGCAAAAAGCGGATTTGCAAAACCTGTCATTACACAATTACATATTTATGATTCTCTTTTGGTAAGCAAACATTGCAAAAGGCCCCGCAGAAATTCGGCACGGCAAATGCAACGGGTCTGATGCGTGCCATGAAACATAGTCAATCCGCCAAGTCCGAGTTGAATGTGGGCCAGTGCGCGATCTCTTCTGCGGCTAAAAGGAACCGTATCTCATGCGTCTTAACGGCGCTATTAAGCGCAGCTAGGAAATGCTCTCGAGTCGATAATTTCATGCGAACGCCAACTCATCGCGTGTCTCTTAAAGCACAAACGCACTATAATTATCGTTGCATATCGATGTAATCTTGCGATCTATAGCATTATGTTAATAATTTTGCACTTTCCGCGTGCACTCGTGACCGCAGCGTGATCGCTCGACTATTTACATAATTACATTCATTTTGCCCTAAACGCGCTGCTTTTTTATTCTTTCTTTCTGTTCCTTTCTTTGCCATTGAATCGCAGTTGAAGCTGATAGAGAAAGAAGTGAGATGAGAGAAATAGAGAAAGAGAGAGAGAGAGAGATATATATATAGAGAGAGAAAGAGAGAAGATGGATTAATAAACGGGAGCTTTCTCGCGGCGGTGAGATCGCATCTTCCATGCCGCTGCAACAAGCCCACCATTAACCTTTGCCGGACCAAAGTTAACGGACAATTTCTGCCCGCACTTTGCTCGCACATGCCCTAACTGTTCATCGCGGTAACTGTCGCAATCAGACGCGTAAAGCAATCCGCGCGATTTAAAAAGTTACCGCCGCCTGGTTACTAGCCGGATGCTATTTGGGTTAACTAGTGCTAGCCACCTCCACCCGCCAAGTCTACATACGGAACTGGATTTAATTTTCAAGATGAATTGTATACGTTTATGTTGCAAGGCAGAAATGCATAATTATGTTACATGGAGAAAATTGCACGGAAAGTTATGCCAATTCGTGTCTTGATTTTAATGTTCAAATTTAAATTCGAGATGAAAAAAATGATAGAAAATTATTTTGAAATAAAAGTTGTAGAAAAGGGATAAATTGAAGAAATGCAATTGTGTTGATTAAATTATGATTTAAACTGAGGAATTGCAGACTTTGTAAATATCATTAATATTTATATATAAATAATAAATATTACAGTAGTATTGCGTAAATAATATTTAAATCGAAACGGAAGGTTATTGGATAGACTTCCTGGTATGTAATTTGTAATAAAAAAGTGTTATAATTTTCCCAGAAAGGAAAAGGGATGAAAAAAAGAATGCATGGGAAAAAAAGGGCATTCGTTTAAAAACTTGTGCGATACGTCTTTATTATGTAACTACACTTTTCCTATTTTTTCCCATGAAAATTTGCTTGTTTAATTCGGAAATATGAGTAATAACAGTATTTCCTTCTTAAATCCACTTCTCATCATGCAATTTCTTTCAACTCCATTTTTATATCATTACGTAACGTGTACTTATATTATCAATTGACCAATTCCTGCGGTCAAATCAACCACATTTATTATTGCCCGTATTCATACCCAATTTCTTTTATTGACGTCTCATCGAAAACAAGACGTGGCTGTTTATTTTTATTATTACAACGACAAGTTCGAATGCCCCTTGTGAACAATTTTATTTTTTCTCATCGACACGTGAGGAAGCCAAAGCCTGGGAAAAGTCTTTAAAATGCTCACTAATGATTAATTATATATCTTTTTTTACTTTCCTTATTTTTTATTTTAATTTGTTCTTATCTTTAATTACAGAACGATTATACAGAAATAAAAAAATAAGATGAAAAATATTTTAGTAATTTTTTCTGGATCTTGAATAGTCTTGTGAGTAAGTAGATCTTCAATAGTTAATCCAGGAATTGAACTCGAGTCTTATTTTCATTTAATTTTGACAAATAAAATTTTTATTATTTAATTTTTTATTTCACTGAAATTTATTTACTTGAAACAATGATTAAAATGTTAATAAATGTTTAAATTAAATTTGGAAATTAGTTCTTTTATAAATAGCCTTTCGTTTTCACTATTAATTTATTACTAGGATATATTTTTTAAGTATTTTTTGTGATATTACAAAATTAAAAGAAATCTTAATTATTTCCTTTTATTTAAGAAAAGTAAAAATTATGCATTTTATTGCAGTTTGAATTGGTTTGGAATGATTAGCGATTAATTTTGACTGAAATTTGGTGATATCGCGAGATCGATGAAAATGCGTGATGATAGCACTTCGGTCGATTCTCACGTCACAAACCACAATCACATGTTACACACACTCGTTTCAATAAACATTGTGGCATATCATCTGCACGCGTTTTGCCGACAATTCGTTAACCGCTTCATGCAAAAGGAAACGTCGGTTTTACGTATTGAAACGCGCCAACCTGCAATTTATTATTACGCGGCGCAGCAAACGCAGAAACAAGTCTTGAAGAATGATAGAAAGAGACACACACAACGAAGGAGCAAAAAGTGCTTCGTCTCGCCGCCACCGCCGCGTGCAGCAAACCAACTTTAAACGGCCAATTGACGGTGTTGTAATTGGCAGACGCCAATGGTTCGGCGGAGACTTTCTTTCCGCGGATGATCATGTCACTTAACGCGCGATCAACGGACAAAAAAAAACTCGTCGCAAATCAATGTTATTGCTTTAATTGCAATTTTATTAAACTTTTCGCGATTACATGGCAGAACGTCACGCAAGCGTCGCTCGTTTGTATTCAACAAATGTCACAATCACGTAGTTTTACATTAATTATGGATACATCAATCCATTTCCATTTGAGTTAAACGCAATCATTGAGATTGTTTTTTGTTAATTAAACGAGTAAATACTGTACTTAATGCAAATAAAGTGTTTACATTTAGTTCATACCAATCAGTCGAGATTTAGTTAATGGATAAAGTTAATTTAATTTAATGTTTCAGTTATTTTTCTCGTCAAATATATTTCGCTTTTTCACATTTTCTTGCTTCATTTAAATATTTATAACTTCATCTATATTTTCTTAGCATAAATTAACGAATGTCATTAAAAAAATTCGTTAAATTAAAAAAAAAATGAAATAAAACATTTATTCGTATTAATCGTCATGGCAACGGGGCACAAAAAATGACAAAGATAAATGATTTGAAAGTGTACATTTGTGGATTGCTGAGAAAATACATTCAAATTATTCTTCGCACAAATTTATGACGAACCGCGAGATGCGCGACAAATGACTCGGGAAGAAAAATCGTAAAAGTGCGTCGTCATTTGCCTTCCCTCGGCGCACTTTTAACTTTGACCGAGCCATGCGCCAGGAAAAGAGCATTCATTCTGAGACATTAATTTTTACCCCTTTTGCCTCCTCGATGAACGAACGCGCCGCTCCGAATGCCTAATGGCCCGAGTCTGTTGGCGTTTTTCGAGACACTCGGCAAGACTTGGCTTGTTATCGCAATTAAACCAATCCGAAACAGCGTCTCAGACTGACGTTATCGAATACTCGAAATTCTTTTTCCAATTCTTATTAAATATTCTTACATTTCTTCTTAAAGATTTTTGTTTCTTTTTCTCCTTTTTTTCCTCGACAATTCTTTTTACGTTTTTTTAACGAGGAAATGTGTAAGATTAAAAAATGCAAGAGAACGGTTGGAAATGGAACGGAGACTTACAATAGGACTCATCAAGAATCGAGAATAAATTACAACTTACGACAAAAATGTCCTTAACGGATTTTTACGAAATTAGATTCTTTTAATTTTGAGCATTGAAATTGTTAAATTAATCTTTAAAATTGTATTATTTTTTTGGGCGAATTTGGAAGAATGATTAATGATTGAATTAATTAGGATCATTTGAAACAAACATTGAAATGAAATACTTGTGAAAATATAAAATTTCATTCTCGAATACTGTAATTCAAATATTTTGTTACCAAATGAAGTTATCAAATCGTAAATTTATGCTGCATTTCGAAATACGCATTGAAACATCGCGCGATAAATAATTTGCCGACGAGATAATTAAAATCATCAATACGTTAACGATCTAACAAACGACGTTACTAGTTGGTGAAAATCGTGCCCTCTAATAGAACGTTCGCGCATCATTTGATTTCCATAATCAATGATAGCAGATCGCCAATGTCAGTACATTAGAATTAGAATCAAACATTTATTCGCGCGAGTTACCGCCGTGGTTAAATTATACGTCGCGTCAAGTGTACCTCTTTCGCTTGACTTTATCACGATTCAAGTAAGACATCGACAATTTACGTGCCAACGTGACAATGATTAGTATATTTTCTCACAAGACACTTCTTTTATTCCTTTTTTTAAACATTTTATTATCAATTTTACGACAAATATCGATTTCAAAAATCAATACAAATTAATGATTACTTCAGGGCTGTTGCGCTTTATGCATTTTCGAAATCATAGCTTTGACTTTGCAGATTTTTCAGATTAAAATGTTTTTTCAGGAGCGTTAAATAAGAAATAAATATTTAAAAATAAAAGAAATCTTTTGACTGATTTTAGCATTAAACAGCAAAAAAATAATTATTTGTATAATTTAACAGTATTTTCAAAACTAATAATTAATTTTATTTAATCGTTTAAAAATTAATAACTTTGTTGGATAAAAAAGTAAATAAATGAATTTTAAATGAACTAAACCCTAGCAAAAAGAAAAGTTGCAGAAATAATTAAAAAATTCTCAGACTTTTCTGTAAAAATAAAATCCCTTAACTTTTCCAAGTTTTGCAGTTGCGAAACAACACTGTTTATATTATTTCATTATTTCATATATGAAAAAAGTAAAATATATCCGGAATTTGATATTAAAGTGCAATTTCCCTCAATTAATCGATTGATTAAAACAAATGTTATTAAAAAAGTTCATCGCCCTTATACCGGGCGTCGAACCGGAAGGAAGTAAAAAAGGGTTGATAGCCCCGGGGTCAGCGGCCGTTTTGGGTCGCGCGATTAATGCGAGATCGGGGCAAAAAAAAGGATTGAAATATAAAAAAGGGCGAAAAGTGTGAGGAAGTAAGGGGGGAAAAGTGGCGAAAAAATGTGTGGCCCGAGAGAAGCAGGTGGAAGCGAGAGGTTAACGCCATATGCCTGAATGATGTTCCTCCCACACACGCGCAACGCGATCATTCTTTTGTTTTTCGTTGCGACCGGAAGCGGCCCGAGAATTCGGCTCCTCCGGCGCTTTTTAATTAACTGCAAACAGTTTAAGATAATGCGATGCATATTTTGGCATTCGTCATGGACGAGCTAAGACCGATTTTTGCGATTTCTTCGTCCGATACCGACGACGATCTTTTTTTTTGATAACGATTGCTGTTTATTGTGTGATAATTTTTTTGCAACAATTTTCAAACTGAGTATATACTTTAGCCATCATATTTTGTCGTTCATTCATCATTTTTCAGACAATGCAATTTATGGAGAAATGGAGTTTCAATTTTATATTACCCACATGGACGAAAATATATATTTCAAAAATATAAAGAAAAATATATACTATAATTTAATGAATTTCGTATATTATAATAAAAGTATATATAAAAATAATGAAAAAATATATATTAAAAAATATATATCATATACATGATTTATACATTTAATGTATATATTTATTTAATATAAAGTTAAAATATAAAATAAAAATATATTAAAAATATATTTGTATATAAAATTTACATTCTTTATATATAAAATGCATTTTGTGCTTTATTGAAAATAAAAATAATATTAAAAGTTGATGAAGCGAAGGATGTTCAAATATGAAATAATGATGTTTTAATGATGATAATAATAATTGCAGTATTGTACAATGTTGTATGCACTTTTTATATTAATTTTCAGTTGAATGAAATTTATACAATATGTGTGTTGAGAAGTTTAATGAAATCAGCATCGGATTTCGAATTTTAAATAGTGTAAAGCAGCAGGAAATCATTTTGGAAATTCGAATCTCGATGTTGCTGGTAAACACAGAGAGTATTCAGGGAATGTTATTGATTCAGATGCGGCAGCGAGATGAAATTTGAATGTATAAAAACTGAAATTTACGACAAAACGTTTCACACGCAAAATTAAAACATGAAATTCCGGGTTGTAAATATAGAATTTACGAATTGCTCATTTTATTTTCAATTCGAATTAAAATGACTAAAAATAAAAAAGTGCACTTTACTTGTTTGCAAAACCGTTTGGAATGAATCGATACAGAACGGCCCAAAGCTTGATTTCCCTAAATTCACTCAAATCTTTCACAATAATTTGAAAGTCTTTTTAAATCTATTATAACGAGCATTTTCTTAAAAAATAAAAGTCATTTTACTATCTTGATTAAACGAATTAAAAATTAATTGTTTCCAACAAAATGTTTCAAAATTCAAATATTTTTCTTGTTAATTTTGAATCCAAAAAAGTCATTTTGTCAAAAATACCTTTTAAAAATGAAAAAAACATCTATTTTTATCAAACGTATAAAAATAGATTAAAACCCTTACTTTCTTCGCGCATTTCATGAATTAAATATCGCGTTGAAATAAAAATTTCAAGCATTTTTAATATTTCATAACTAATCACGTTTTCAATTTTGCATTAAGCTCGATTGAACTTTATAAATTGAAAATCAATATTCCCCTCATATTAATTATTCGCATTTAAAGTAAATTTTGCCACGCAAAAATTTACATCAAATCATTATTTTTCTTTCGTTCCTGAAAAAACCACTTTTCAAACTCAATTAAAAAAAATCATCAAACTTAAAATAAGTCGAAAAATTGAGGAAAAAAGTGCTTCGAATGTTATACGTTTTGTGTCGATGACGCCCATGGGTTTTCGGAGCTTGAAATCTCTCTGAAAGAGGCTGTACTTGAGTTTGGGATTTGGGATACTACTGATGATGACTGTACCCCCATGTATGCGATCGCACCCACACACTGGGGAAATTTCACACGTACGTAAGTTCGCCAGGGGGTAGAAATCATTAAAGGGGCGTGGCGTGCCCGTGGTTACCCGGATGACGGTCACGTGAACCAAGATGGCCGACCTCGCAGTGTTCCCCTCTTTGCAACAGTCATTTGTTATCGGCCATTTTATTTTAATGATTTCCATGCATGCGTGAAACGCTTCGCTGCAGCGGCCGGGAAAGGGATGCTATGCCTCGTAACGTCCACTAGCGCATTGCACTAAACTATATCATTCGGCAACGCCGTACCTAAGTGCATATTTCACTACGGCAATAACGCACCATTTCACTCAATTATTTATATTCCGCTCTTTTTGCCCCGACTTCTTTGCACGTTATTTATGTCCTCAGCCAGCACTCAAAATTCAATGATGATTCATTATCATGGATTTATTCACCTTTGCACCGATTTACTCGCGTGCTTGTTTCACATTTACACTGTTTTTACACCACTTTTTACCGTTTTTGTTACATTTTTTTTTCTTTATTCTTTACTTTTTTTATTTTGGATTCTGATTTGTCATGTCTTTATTATCATTTTATGTCGTCGTATATAAATGACATATTTATTACGGTTTTCTGACTTTTTGGGTGTAAAAATAAAAATACATTTAAATCGTAGCAAATTTGTGAAATAATAATGCTTGAATAACTATATACTAGAATAACTTTGTAATAAATTGTATATAAAGATGTATCTATAGTTAGAAATTATATAAATTATAAAACTCAACGTTCAAGCAACATTATAAATCTATAATTCAATTAGCTAATTTAGATGTAATGTCATATCATTTCGTAATTAAATGTGATTGCATAATATGTATTTTTATCTTTATTTATAACTTTTAAATAACATCTTTAAATAACATTTTCTTGTTGAAAGACTTTTGACAATTCTATTACATTCTTTTTTTTTATACTTAATAAATGATTGTTAATTTATTGATTAGCTTCTGAAACAATCTATAGAAATTATTGCGCCAAATATAAATTCATTATTTAATAGCTGTTTATATTTTTTTCACGAAACGTTATACCAGATATGTTAGTAGAAAATTCATTTAACTTTACTAATACACAAATTTTACATTAATCCTTTACTGAAACCCTACATAGCAATTTTATAGCAATTTTCACTCAAACTATATTATGTTTTCATTTTCAAATTGAAAACGTCAGTTGTTAAATGAATAAAGTTTCCAAATACTATATTTTTAATTAATAAAAAATATCTTGAGGAAAATGTCACGGTCAAAAAAAATAAAATGACAAATATTTCAACCGAGAATAAAAGTGCATGGAAATATGAACTTTTGAACTTTGAAAAGAATTAATCCCGCGTGCATAATATCACTCAAAGAGCCGCGCAAGTGACACGAATGATGCGTGTGCATTTATCGGGCGCAAATTTTCAATAAAGCCACCCTACACACACGTGTTTTTCATTGCACTATTTTTGTTAGGCCGTTGCATTTTTAATAAATGCGCTTGCTGAACGCTCTGAAATATATATCAGCTCGACTTCGACGATGAATAAAATATTAAACGTGAAGTTTATTCGCAGATTCACCATGCCTACATTTTTTAATTTTATAATTTATGCACTTTTTTATCGTCATTTTTTATTCATTTTTTACGATTTTTTTCATATGTTTTCTTCTTTCTTGTCTTAAGATAAGACTATCGTGAACTAGCTTATCATGTATGGGATTTCAATGTTTTTTAAATATTTTACACTTTTAAGTAAGATGTACTAAAAACTATAATTTAATAAAGACAATTTCTTATATAGAATCTTATTTGTTAATATATTTTTATTCGTATAATTAAAATTTAAATTACTTACCTTTTTTTATTTTGTTTTTATATTATTATATATTTTATTATATAATATATAATATATTATATTATATATTATTATTTTAATAAGTAAACGCTAAAGGGACGAAATTTTTTAAATTGACTGAAAAATACTTATAATAAGCATATTTTTCCAAAAAAATCGAAGAAAAGTTGTTTCATGATAGTACCTTAACTGACATCGCTTGAAGTCAGTTTTCAAGTGCGTGATTTAACATCTCTATCGTTGTTAATGAAGCCAACGATGGTGCGAAAAGTGTTTGTCATTTTTGCTGATGTGTATTTGAATATGTTAACAGTAGAGCCGTAGGTGATGAGATCAAGTTAACGTCGTGTTGCGGATTTCGAAACGCCTATGCAGTGTAATACACGCTCGCGAAATATATATATGCGATCATAGAACAAGCCGAACACTAGAGAAAGTCATACTCGAGTGAAAAGACACTTTTGTATATTACGATTTCGAGTTGTAAATTTCGTAATTTGCTCACCTACGTCTGTATAAATAATAACAAGTACCGAGAAATCATTGCTCAATTCAATTTATGAACTTGAATTATACTTAATGCTCATTTTCAAATCGCTTTCTTCAATCATTTATATACTTGTGTCCAGTATAGTGTCTGGTACTAATTTATGGTACTACTTTTATACTTTTTCATTTTCTTTTCCTTATTTATTTGTATGTATTTATTTATTTATAGTTTAATAGACATTTATTTATAACTTTTTTATTTCAATTTGTAACTTGTTTAGTGAGTTTTATTCTTTATGGATAATGTACCGTTTATATATTTATAACAGTGAATTAATAAAAATATTAAATAAAAATCAGGAAATTTAAATTAAAAATTAAATAAACAAATTAATAAAATTGTTTTAAAGAAAATAATATAATTGAATTTAATGAACCAGCAAATGCTCCCGGTTAATTTTCATAAAACTATTGTTTACAATTATCGATTAAGTTTAATTATATGAATATAAAAATATCTGATTAACTCCTGCACATACATCTACATAACATTATTATAATATATTCGATAACCAACGATATAATTTTCTACTATAAATTCTATCAATTATAAACAGAATAAACATAAAAAATATACTATTTAAAATTTATTTTTCAAACATTTTATATTTAACTTAAAATAATTTCAAACTCAAAGTTTGATTAACTAAAAATTCAAATCTATTATCCGTGAAAGCGATTCGTGTAATATCGAGCGAATAAACTTGATAGTGGCGTAAATATTACAAAAATAAAAGCCGACACTTACAAGTCGATGAGGAATCGTGTAATACGAGGCATTTTACCGCGTTTCATTTTGACTCATCAAAGTATGAGACTGGACTCGAAACAGTGTCTAATCTACGGTAGTTATAGGATTTGATATTTAATGGAACTCACTAGTGTAACATCGATTCACTGCCGGCAAGGGGGGGAGGGGAAGGACGTACATACAAATTTTTACATCGCGTGTTGTAAAAGGATGCCCGTACGAACATTGATTGGTTCTCGACTAATTATATTTTGAAGCTTGATTTTCGCGTATCACGTGATATTTATTTGCCGCGCCAATTGCAACTCTTCCGGAAACAAAGAAAATGAATTATCAGGGCTCTGCTTTGTCGTGAATAAAGTACATGAATAAATATGATAAAAGCCATCCAAATCAAACTGCAACTTATTGAATTGCGTAATTTCTATTTTTGAGTGATTTTTATTTTGTTTATTCAATTATTTCCGGTACGGAAAAAATATATATCAAAATGTATGTTAAAGTATATAACTTTTTATCGCTAAAATATATTCAAAAATATATTTCAAATATATTCTTTATGTGTAAATATTTTGAAAATATATTTTTAATTATATTAATATATTAATATTTTTATAAATATATTAATTATATTTCAAATATGTGTTAAATATATAATATTTTTACCGAAAATATATGTGCACATCTTCAATATATTTTGAGGCATATATTTCAAGATATTTTTTCTCCCGTTAAAGTTATATATTCCCGTTCAATAATTTTATATCCTTTATATTATTTATTAAAATCAATTTATTTTATCATCAACTATTTTATTATATTACACATTACTTTTAAATATATATTGTCAGTATAAAAATAATAAAGTATACAAAAAAGGTAGAGCTGATTTATTTTTTATTTAAAATGTTTAGGGAATGAATTAAAATTATTCTCCATTTTACCAACTCATATAAAATGTCATAAATTGAATCCTGCTTTGCTGAAAATTTAAACCCGACGTTAGTAAAAACAGTCAACAAAATGTAACCGCAAATTTCAAAATTCGAAATATAACGTGAGTAAAAATTAGCAAAAGCCGTAAGCACGGTGTGTTTCAATAACTTGAAATTGAATTTCGGCGTGGATGCACATGCCCAGGGCATTTTATATAGAAAATGCGTAACGATTCGAATGGTAAATGTAAATGAACAATGTGTTAGCTACTCGTAAATTTGTTATCAAGCTTTGCATTTCAATAAATACTCGCTTTTTACATCTGCATGAAATGCGTGACTGAACACCGCTCAAGATAATTCTTTTGTTCGAATATACACAATTTCGCGACTAAAGACAAAAAGAGTTTTGATATTTATATAATAGTCATGAATAAATTTACGAAAATGCAATTCATATATAATCACCAGAAACGGCAAAATTAAAAAAAAAAAGAAACGAAAACCATTGCAGTAAGTAAGTAAATTGAATATTCTCGCGCATTTATAAAACCGTGAAATTAAATTTAAATTACATTCTATGTTACGAAATTTAATAACTTAACTTTGAAACAAATTCAAGTACAAAAAAGGAAAGAATTAAATTTTAGACACCAAAAAAGCAAAAAAAAAAAAAAAAAAAAAAAAAAAAAAAA
>JABFPJ010004544.1:0-13609 GCA_022817425.1 Gryon sp. ZL-2020 | reverse complement strand
AAAATCGAAAAAGAAATTGAAGACAAGAAAAAGACGGTAGAATAATATTGAGAAAAAGATTAAGTCATTATCTTGAAAATCTGCGATTATTTATTTGATTATATTTTATTTGCAAAAATGTTATGTTCATTATATATATATGTACTGTTTAATTGATTGTAATTTTATGCTTCAAAAAATTATTTTTATATACAGTAGAACCTCGATTATCCGAGCCTCGCTTAACCGATGTTCCGGATTATCCGAGGCACTCAATCGATTCCCGAAACCGAATTTTTTCCAAATTTTCTTCTACTAAAGTCTTCATTTTCACGTATTAATAATATAAATAATAGATAATATAACTAAATAACTGTTTAAAAACTCTGTTTTTGCAATTATAGCATCGGTATATTAATAAAATTAATATTTTCCATTTTTAATTGTTATTAATTATGTTATTTCGTATTATCCGAGATTTCGATTATCCGAGATATGCTTGGTCCCGAGCATCTCGGATAATCGAGTATTATATAATGAAAATGTAATTTCAATTAAAAAAAAAGCTAATTATTTAAACTATATGTGTCTTTTAAAATAGTTTATAGTGGCCTTTATTATCCGGGAAATTTTTTTTTAAATACCCGGGAAAAACCGGGAATTATCCGGGAATTAAAAAAAAAAGTTTTGCTAGACACCCTGTTAGATGAATAAAAATGTACAAAAAAATCAGCTTTTAGCTACGTTGTGTTTTACTGATTTTAGTACATTTCACTTAAAACCAAGTGTAAAATATTAGAAAATATTGAAATCCCATATATGATACGCCACTTCACGATAATCCTACCTTAAACCTAATACCTAACT
Organism: Gryon sp. ZL-2020; assembly: GCA_022817425.1. Lineage (NCBI taxonomy): Eukaryota > Metazoa > Arthropoda > Insecta > Hymenoptera > Scelionidae > Gryon > Gryon sp. ZL-2020. Next base: position 12,763 of record JABFPJ010004544.1, on the reverse strand, counting down.
AACTAAACTAATAAAATTTAACATTTATTAGTATTAGTAATTTGACGAATAATGCATATGTAATATAAATTAATATTGAATAACTCAATGTTTTTTCTGTATTTTTTTTCTAGTTGCACAATTACTTTGTCTAATTAGTGTTTCTTATATGACCAGTTTTTGCATACCTTAATCTGTTAGATATAAAATCGTCAATTGAATTCAAGTAAAGTCGCAGAATGATTCCAAGTGAACGTAAGATAAATGTACTTGATTGCTGAAATTTTACTGTATATTGCCATTTTGCGTTCATCTGAAACAAAAAATTGCTTCATTTAAATTTTCAATTAATACAATTTTAACATTATATCGTGCCCATTTTACCCTTAATATAATATCCGGCACTGACTAAACATAACTTGTCTCAACTTGAACTGTTACTGAAACTTTATTTTCTTTGTTGGTATACCCAAACATAACAGAGGATTCAAAAGTTCAATTCCAGGTAATAAAAACAAAGCTCTTCATTTCATTTAAATTTTCAGGTAGTATATCTTATCTTTATCAAATGAAACATTAATTCAAATAAACCTAATAGCATATCATTCAAATTATATCATTAATTAACAAAATTCTAATTTGTAAATTACTACTTCAAAAAAGGCAACATGAAATACTATTTCATTAATTAAATAATAATTATAAGATAAATTTCATTCATTAAAATTAATAACTACAATCTATTACTATTGAAGTTCTTTCATTTGAGGCATTTTAATTAATTCACTGACTTTGTTAAAAATAATGAATATTTCTCATTCCAATATTTTGTATACGTATGATAAAATTAAAGTTACTTAAATTAATTAAAAATAACATATCTTATAAAAAGTTGTGGTATTAAATTGATTTAATAATTATACTTTATTAAATGTTAAATTATATAATAATAACCATTATCATAATAATCATCATCAGTATTTTTAAATTAAAAATAAAAAGATGATGAAATCGTTACATCGATGACAGAATTTGTAACGAAATTTTATTTTCTTCACTTTTTCCTCTCTAATCATATACATTCATGCAAATCTAGTTTTTATGAATTTATTTTTTTTTTTTATAAATATATATTTTTTAATTTTACTTTTTTTTATTATTCTATTGAATAAATATATTGATGATGAAAATTAATTGATTTACTAATGAAAAAAATATTTTTGTTTACTTACTTAGAATTTCACTGTTATGTCGCTGGGTTCTTTAAATGAATAACTACTACACTGTACACTGTGACTCCGTTGAAGTTCTTCATGGTATAAAGCGCTTTCGCGCATGCGCACACTCATTAACGTTAAGCGCGCGAGATCATACGGATGATGTAACTTTTTGTCTGAACAATTATCAATTTGAATAAAAAAAAGTTAGATTTTAATTGTTTAGATTTCATTATTGTGTGAAATCCTTATTTTGCGATGCCGTTTATGAACAATAAATATGGCAAATGAAATATGCGATACTTAATGTTTATATTTTTAATGTTTATTTAAATGGTAAAAAATAAAAAAGTGGTTAACACTTTTTTATGTTCAATTTATAAACTATTATCTTAATTAACAAATAATTTACCTATTTAAAAAATTAATACAAAATTATTCAAGAAATATTATTTAAAAAATTATTTTAAAAAATAGTATTAAAAATACGCTTTTATTTAACAAAAAATTATTAAGATTAACTAAAAATTAAAAAATAAGCCAAAATCGTAATGATTGCTTCAAGATTCGCTAAAATACTTGAAAAATATTTATTATTGGATGATTTTGTTTGTTTTCTGCTTTCTCCAAAAATTAAAAATAATTTTATAATACATTTGTACACAATTTAAAATTTTTATAAGGTATTTATATATTTTTCTGAAGCAAAATTTTTTATTTGAAATGTTTCATAAATTAATGTTTATTCCATTAAATATCGTTATATTTATTTATTATAGAACTCTTAACTATCTATAAACTTCAAAGGAAAGTTATGAGTTTGTACCCATGCAAACTATGAAGTAACGTTGAATTGGTGGAAAAATGTTATTACAATAGTTACACAAAGATATTAATAGGATATAATTTATTCGCGATAATATTAGAGCATACGCATTTATAAGATAATTTTTACTACGCCATTTCCTAATGAGTTTACTCTTGATTGTAAGTTCAAACGCTGTGTTTCTTCGCCACGAAATATACGTACGTTTATCTACGTTGTAGATATATTTGCACATTGACACGTGGTACTTAACAGCGTCGCTTCATTGTATATATATATATATACATATCTTTGAGTACCATACGTATGTATATTTATATGTATATATATATATGGGTATATATATGCGTCGGTAGTCACACGTGTAGATGAGTATAAACAATGATACTACATTTGTATTGATGCCAGTTTTATATGATATATAGATAGAAATGATTTTCTGAACAAATAATAGATTAATATTAAATTTCATTTTATTTAAATAATTTAACGTCGTAAAATGTATGTTGTATGATAATTGAAAAATTGATGTTTAAATGATATAATGCTTGTTTCAAGTACAAAATATAATCATCGTAAAAAGAAATGTTGATATGTAAGTCTAGGTGACTTTTATTTACGAATTTTCTTTTATCAAATTGCTGAACAAGCTTATTAGTCATCATTGAAAATGCACTGGCATTTTAAATTTTCATAAGAAGGTGATGAAATGATTCGCTAAATTTCTCAAACTAAGTATAAACAGTCAAGTTCAAGTAAACATATCTATATAGATCTAATAGGTTTTGTAAATTAAATAGCAATAATGAATTTGAAGATATTATTATTATATTGTAGAAAATAATATGTAATGATATTTAATTTTTTGATTATTTATTTTATATTACTTTGTATAATATTTATTTTATTTGTAATTATACGCATTTCTATATCAGGTGTGATATATTTAAATCTCGATTTAATTCGCGGAATTGCTTCTACAGAACGGAACTAGACTTACTGTTTCTGTATTTGTATTATTTACATTTATTGTCACGTTTTTTGCTCAAATATTGTTATCTTGCAAAGATTATTGTTTGTTAGTTGTACAAACAACTATTATAAATAATGATTAAAGAATATATATGCAAAATATAAACAAAAATTATTTCTTTTGTGAGTTTACGTTATTGTATTATAAATCAGTTATTATAAACTGAAGAAAAATTGAATAAACATTCTTTCTTAATTAAATAAACATTTTTTCTGTATAATTCAAGACTTTCTTAATTTTTTTTAATCTGTATAATTTCTTTTTGAAATTATGCAAATTATTTCTTTGAGTATAAGATATACATTCTGAAATGCAGTCGGCAATTTGGTTTTATAATATATAATTTTTTGACTTAATTATTATTTAGAATTAAAAGAAAAATTGTTTCCGTATTCCATTGATTGAAGTATACGTGCAAATGTTACTGACGTTGACAACCTTAATAAAATTTATAAATATATTTTCGTTATTAATTATTTATTATACAAAAAATTTTTAATTTAAAGATTATTATTTATTTATTGAGACAAAATTACGGAAGTCATTATTTCAATTTAATAAAAAATAATAATACATTTTTATGTAATAAAAACAAATCGAAATTATTGCATTCATTTTCACTTTTTTATTTCTGTATTAAAAGATGGACATTAATACTTAATCATTACTTACATCAATAACAATATATATTTTGTATTAAAACCTAATTCAAAAAAGAAAATATATTTTCAATAAATAAAACTTTCTATTCTACAAAACTGCATGAAAATTAATGCATTATCTTAGAAATTATATAAAAAATTACTTAAAAATGGGGGGGGGGAGGGATTTAATTATCTGCTGTATATTTTAATTAACGTATATAAAATGATGTAGTATAACTTGTAATATTAGACTTTAGTCAGATTAACTTTTGATTTCTTGTCTAGATTGTGTTAAAAAAATGGACGAGAAAATGATGACTGTGATATGATGATGATCATAATTCGCAACTGTAATTAGACTGACTAAGCAAACTGTTGTCTCTTAGATTTAATCTGAATTCTTAGCCAGACAACTGTCAGACTTTTAAATTAAACTTTCTATGTGACCCTTTTTTACGACATTTCCATAATTGACAGTTTTCATTAAAAAAAAATTTAAAAAAATAAATAAAAAAAAGATATAAAATTCAAAAAATTGCACAACATTGCATGTTACTAATAAAAGCTATTACTAAACAATTACTTATAGTTAATTAATAAATAAATTGAAAGAGGAAAACCACATGAATTATAGAATTGCAAAACGAATCTAGGAAAATGTACATATTCCGTTTGAAGAAAAGCGAGCATATGTAAAATTAGAGGAGCAATCGTAATTCTATCGCGAAGGTCTTGCGCATCGGTATATAACTGTGGCGCGATTCGTTGGCTGCAGTTTACATGTGTTAGGTGCGTGGACCAAGCGAGGTCAATTCACGCATGCACACACGTGCTTGACTGCGTTCGCTGACAGCTTAAACCGCCAAGCGAGACTACCAGGCGTCGTTTTATAAAGTTTCCTTTCCCCTCCACTTCCCCGACTTTTTTGTCGCTCGACTGTATATGTATTTATGTACATTTATCTTTATCCACTTGCACTACTCGGAAAAACGATAGACATTTTGCGAACGCAATAATACTTCTTATACACTTCTTTTGTCAATTCATACAGTTGTCTATCGCGTTCACAAATTCTGTTGTAAACATGTTTTTTTTCATATTTAATTTTCTCTTTTCTCGACTTTCTTATACGAAGTGTTGATTAGATGAAAAATGGAAAATATCATTTCTGAGTATGCGATTAATAATGCGAAGATGAACATTTGAATATAAAATCGTATAAGCATATATGCAACATAAAGAATAGTATAAGTTGTTATTGATGTAAGATTAATATGTTTTTTGAATTGTGTTTATATACCCGTGTTTTGGGTTCCTATCAATTCGTAATAAAAAAGTTATTACGAATTGTTAGTAAATTTGAAATAGGATTTTTCCTAATGTTATTAAGAAACTTCTTAATGAAACATTTTTTAGCAAATTCGGTTAAGGAATTTCCGAACTTAATTACGAAATTTCTCAATTAGTTGTTTAGCAGATTCAGTTCGGAAATTCCCTAATTAAATTTGCTAATCAACTTATTAGTAAATTTCATAATTAAGTTCGGAAATTCCTTAACCGAATTTGCTAACAATTTTTTCATTAAGATGTTTTTTAATAACATTAGGAAAAATCCTATTTCAAATTTACTAATAATTCGTAATAACTTTTTTTATTGCGAATTGATAGGAACCCAAAACACGGATACAAATATAATATACATTTTAATTAATACAAACATGTTGACCTATCTTTGGCTTTGTAGTCTTTTAGTAATTCAGTAAGAACAAAGATTATCATTATGAAATTTATAGTCAACATTTATAGAGAAATTATAAACAAATACATTTTATATAGTTAAATAACACTTATTATATTTCTTGAAAATGATTTTTCGACTTTTTTCGAATTTAAGATTTGTTCATACAATTTCAACATTTTTGCAAAATTTAACTTTTTTTTAGGAATTTATATTATTTTTCAAATTTTTCATTAACTTTTTTAACTGTCTCATATAATTTTTATTTTCTCCCTAGTTAAAGAGCACGCTTTACGATCCATTTTTGAGTTTTTAAATATAAATATGACCTTCTTTATCATTAAAGCGACTTAAAAATGAAATAAATAAACTAATTTGAAAGACTAATTAAAGTTTTATATTATTTTTAATGCAATAGCACGTAACCCGTATTATTAATGTCTGACAGATATTGACGATCGTCATTTAACTTGTAAGATTCGATATTTATTATTTTTAAAAGTACTTCTAATTTTAATATGATGACCAACAATGAAGCTACCGATAAAAGCTAACTTCAAATGTTGCACACCCTATTTACTAAAGGGATTAATTTTCATTTTTTTTAGTTTATCTGTTTCATTTTGTGTTTGTCTTTGTTTTTAACAATGATTACTATTTTATAAAAATAACTTTAAAACGTGAGTTTCAAATTGTACTAATAAAATAATCCAACGGCTAATTCGAAGAACTGACCGTTAGATTAGAGATGACTCTTGCTGGAGGAGAAAAGGCTTGAGGGGTAAGTTTTCATTGTTTATTTTCAGTTTGCATTTGCTTTTACATAGCGTCATCAGTTATTATGCAATCCGGGAGTGTGTTAGTAACGAATTAGCCAAAAACTTTGTCTTTGATGTTAACAATAGTTGTATAAGTTGTACAAATAAATTTCTAAAGCAATAATTTTTAAATGCAACAGTGATTGAACGGACAATTCTGAGAATTGGCGCGAATGACGTACTATGGAAGGAGAAAGGAGTGAAGGATGATCGAGCTTTTGAGTCATTTTTTTTTCAATTTGTGTTGACTTTTCATATAATGTTATCAATATTGGTTGCGGTATGTATGTTAACAATTAGTGTAGTTACATTTATTTATAGCAGTCGCGAAAAGTGAAGCTTTCACGAATGATTTCAGTCATGAAAAGTAGTTCTTTTGTTATAGGGAGCAGGAATAGTATATTTCATACCAAGGGAGACAAAAACAGGAATTCACTACCTCGTGCAAAGTTTACAATTCGAGCCGAAGGCGAGGTTTGTGGTTGCACTTTTTGGATTTCAAAATCACTTAAAATTTGCCAAATGTTTTTAAAACTCTTACGAACAATATATCTTTTTGATATAAACAAAAATATCTTCTGCAAAATGATTAATCAATTTAATAATTGGAGAAAATTCTATTGAATTGAATCCAGAGATGGGCAAGCCCATTACTCAATTAAGCCATATATTTAATAATTATTAAAAATAATACAATTAAGTAGTAAGCAATTGCATATTTATCTTATAAAAAAGACTGTCTTCAACTAAAAATAGAGGTACCATAGTTCGACGGTCCTTACGAAGACTATTCTATTTCAAAATTTTCCATTTAACATATCATAAGAAATTTTGAAATGGAATAGTTTTCTTAAGGACCGTCGAGTTATTCTTAGTAAAACAAGTGAAAAATATGCATTTTAATTGAGAAAGTAATTGAAAAGTAATTGAATTTTTAATTAACCATTACTTTTGTAAATAAAAATTATACATACAAACTTAGCAAAAGTAAGATCATACATTGAATATATTTGTTTATTTGACTCTACAACTTGCCAAATAACAACAAAGTTTTCAATTATTTTCAAAACTTATAATATTTTTCCAATTTTTAAAATTTATTACAAGTAATTAGGTAATTATTTTTGCCCATCTCTGATTAAATCCTACTGAAAATATATTTAAATTTATAATATTTCTTATTGAGAAAAACCTTTATGTGCACTGTAGGAAATGTCTTACCAAAAAAGCGTGAAAAAGTTTCATTGAATATTTGCATGATTTTCACGCTATAATTGCGTGAAATTCGTGCAATTTTAGTAAAAATTGATGCGAAATTAGTATGAACGCTATTATTCGTTTATAGTATGAAGGCAACCAATGTTAAACTATAATGAATTTAAAGACTTTAAGTTAGAATTAATGCTATAATCGCAGAATAAATAAATAGAAGAAATCACTTACTTTTCAGCGCCAACGATTTGAGGCGTATGATGCTGCTTCTAAAACATGAATCCAATTATTTAATTAAGTGTTTGATAAATTTTAAAGGGTAGAAAATTAAGAAAAAAAACAATTTATTTAAATTTATTTAACGTGACCCTGATTGCAGGATATTTCTACTTGCCAACAACAAGCACACATTTATAAAATTTACTACATTTATGAAATTGTAGTAACTTTTGTTAATTCATTAACAAATTAAGAAAATTGTGATGCAAAGTGTGTTTGCATTCCCAATATCAAGAGACACAGTAGTGTCTCGCGCCAAGTACAAAGAAATATATATATATATATACAGGGTGTGTCAAAATAATGTATATATTATTTTGACACACCCTGTATATAAAAGCGAGACACTACCTATTATTCTTTTACCGGATTATCCGATTTTCATGATATCACAGATCTATTTTTTTTGCTTCAAAATCCAAAATTTTTTTTTTTTTTAAGATTGCGGCTGCCTCGGAGATAAAAATAGCATCTTAAAAAGTTAATATTGATTGAAATTTCGTCAAGATATGACAACCCAAAGATACGAAAATTTTATGGATTTTTCTTAAGACTTTTTTTATGACGTCATCGATATATATATATAGGGTGTATCAAAAGTATATGATATCAAAAGTCATATACTTTTGATACACCCTGTATATATATATATAGTTTCTAGAGAGTTTCTAGAGAGCTTCTAGAGAGTTTCTAGAGAGTTTCTAGGGAGTTTCTAGGGAGTTTCTAAAGAATTTCTACAGTTTCTAGAGAGTTACTAGAGAGTTTCTAGAGATTTTCTAGAGAGTTTACATATAAACAAATACATACAAACAAATTAATCACTATATTATTATATACTAACAATCCTGATTAATTTGAACCATAAAAATTCAATTGTGAAATAAAAACAATTCAGTTTTTAAAATTTATAAATTATAATAATTGTGTACACGTTTAGTATGGTAAATAGTATATGATTTAAAATGAAAAAAAATGGGATCAGTTAATTAGAACTATTAGTTAAGGGAAATATTTTTATCGAAAAGATGGTTGATGATAGTAAATATATATTGTCTTTAGTAATAATAATAAAAATTAAATTAATCATATCTTTTTTTAACAAATTATTATTTTAAAAATGTATTAGAACAATGAAAAGCGTAATTTTCACTTTTCTCAACACTCGCGGGACATCTATAGATTTGCTTGTATAACTAACTAGCCCATAAATGTCTACGTCGGTAAAGTTGTTTTTAGTTTAGTAATGTTAATAAATAATGTATATCGTAACGTTACGTTATAAAATCATTTTTAATGTTAAAGCAGTACATTTTTCAACTAATAATAACAACTTTTTTTTAATTATTATGTATTTTATTTTTTGAAAATGCATTCATTAAAAACATCATAATTACATTTAATTATGTATAAAAAAACATAATAAAATTCCTGGAAAACTTTAATTAAAAGAAAAATATGATACAGTATTTAAAATAATTAAATGGTACATTCTTATTAAAATCGTAATTCAATTAATTTATTCGGCGTAATATAAATTTGATATATATTTTTAAATTTTACATAAACATTAATTATTTTACAGAACATGATTTGCCTTGATATTAACATGTTAAGTTTATAAAAATTGTATAAAAGTTATCAATTTTTTCAAATATAATTAAAATCGGCGTCATAATTTATCATACAATTCTTTACACTCACATTGTGATTTCTCATAAAATATTTCACAATGATTAATTCACGTTGCTTTTTCCAATTACATAAGAATTAAAATTACAATATTAACTTCATTGTTCTTTAATAACTTACATTTCATTACCATTTTCGAGATCATTTAAATAACTTATATCATCGTGCTCGTCATTTTTCGTGGCAAATATTTTATTCTTTATTTCGAGCACTTTGTGATGTTGACTTGTATTTTTATTCTCAAATAATTCGATTAAATGAGTAACATTCGTATTATTTAGATCCAAACAATTCAAATTGTCAATTTCTTTAGCAGAATTATTCATTAGTTCAATTGCACTGTGTCGCTTTTTATTATTCTCCTGCTTTTTATTATTATTGTTCATCTGCTGGGACGCCTGTTTTGTACTATCAAAATATATCAAACGTTTTATTCGTGATATTTCATCGCTCAATTGTTTGTACTTGACTTCTTCCTTCGACCATTCTTTTGCCACTTCATTTAAAAGATTATTATACATTTCAATTTTATATAACAATTCAGCTTCAGTTTTTGTTTTGTCGTCCATTAATGCCCATTTCGCTTTTTCATCTTTGGTTCCTAAAAAAAAATATTCCCAACAAAATTAATACAATAAATCACTTATAAATAATAATAAATATTTGTTTATTATATAATAAATAAACATTAGTTAATATATGTAATTATATTTAATAATAATAATAATAATAATAATAATAATAATATTATATAATAAATAATTAATTACCCGCGTTACGAGTAACAGGCAAATACAGTCTACAACCTGTGAAATGTTCAACTTTACAGGCAACTGCCTATTTTTTAAAGTGCGGGTAATTAATAATTAAAAATAATATTTAATAATAATTATATGTAAATATATTTATATTTAATAATATTTATTTATTATATAATAAATATTATTTATATATTTATTATATAATAATATTAATATTGTTTTTGTGTTTACGAATAATAATAAAAACAATAAAGAAATAATTTGAAAAATTACCACTAATTTGAATATTGTCCTTGGCAAAGGTCGCAATAATTCGTCCCTGTTTGTTTAATTTGGCCTCGTAATCTCGCTTAAGTGTGTCAATGTATTCATTCTGTTGTTTAACTTGTGCCTCGAGTTTGCGAATTTTGTCATTGGCGTAGGACTGCTTCATTTGATCCTTTTGTATCTTAATCTGGTAAATTGGCGAAAACGGACACTCGTCTCGACAATTAAACCAACTTCTCGTATCATCAACACTCGCTGACTTTCGATGATTAACGCTGTTTGTAAGCAACGTTGCTTGCTTATTGCCAAAGTTGAACGACCTATTAAAGTATCGATGAAATATCGAGGATTCACGATTCTTCACTGGCGCCGTTGGTTTCTTCTCCTGTATCAGTTCTCGTAATTTCTTCAGATGTGCAATTACACGAAAGAAATTCACCGTATCAAGTTGCGCTATTTTCTCATAAAACCAAAACTTCTCGTGACACTGAGTGGCACAGCCAATCAACAGCAACAACAATAGATGCGTGTCGGCAAAGTTTTCAGTCGGATCCGCGATGATGTTTTCGATATTAGGCAGACGTGTGAGGGTTTGATTTAAATATTTCCCATAAAATGCGATGATTTGATTCAACAGGATTTCCAGGTAATGTCTGTTGTCGGGATTTGCGATGTCTTTGTCCGTATAGTCCTCCACGTGACCGGCAATGATGAGTTTGTAGACGTGTTTTACATTTTCTTCAGCTAAGATTTGGTCCAGACTTTTGATTTGTTTCGGATCCTCGCAGCAATTTTTGAACCAAATCACCAGCGCTTCGTCCATCGCGTTGTTTTCGAGTCCTTTGTACATGATTAATGGCTTGGCACGAGAGAAGTTGTTGTTAGTGATAGTTGGTGAATTACGGTGTTTTACTTTGTGTTGGTCAAATTTATGAACGTAAACTTGATACAGAAACAGAGACAATGAATGTATATACTGTTTGGTCGAGTGATTCTCAAAGACTAACTAAGTCATGAGTTGGTAGAGGTCATGTAAATTTGTGACAATGTTTACAGTTCAGGGGGTAACAGACTATTGTTTCATTTGGGAAAAGTTGGCTTATCAGTTAGAAGGATGAATAATATTATAATCCTTCGTACTTTGAGTATGAATCATCTTAGGAGTAAAGATAATAGCTTGATGAAAGGGAACCTTTTTGCATTTGCCCTGATAACGTTTTACAATTTTTTACGAGTTTCGAATTACGTAACTAAATATTATCCCTTTTTTTACTACAAAGATAAGACAAAATAAGCTTGTGAATCATTATTTGAAATTTTAAAGGAAAATTGATTCACCTTCAACATTTGGAATAATGAAGGGACGGATGAAAAAAAGTTGAAAATAAAGTTTCCACTTAAATAAATATATTAGTTTTATTTCATATCATCATATCATTTAAACAATATATATTTCTATTCCAAATAATTGACAACGTATAATTGCAACGCAATGTAACATCGATATAATTATTATTCCTTTTGATTTGTAGTTTCTTTCGGTAAAACTTTAATTACTATTTTGCTTTTATTATTTATTTTTTGTTCTTTTTTATCATCATACAGATAACATCTCCTTTTTTGGTTTGTTTGATATTATTGTTTTCTTATACGATTCTGGCACAGGATTCGATGAGTATATGACATAATAATATGCTTATACACAATAATCTAATACAAATTATTTGAAGTAACATTTTAATATTCAATAACATCAAACATTCTTATCCTTACATTTGACGGGATATATTTATAGCGTTCATTACATCGGAATAAGGCACTTCAAGAAATTGAACAGACATAATGATTGACAATCGAACATAGTGAACTTGTACATATTACGGTTGTCATTAATAAAATATTTATAATTTCAAGTTAAGGATACCTAGTTTTTTATAATAATAATTTGAGAAAAAAACATATCATGTGTGCTTACATTAAATACATTAATCTAAACGAAGTAAATAATTTAACATTGCAAAGAAAGTTTGTTACATAAAAATTTCTTATTTTTCTCAACACTTTAAATTTCAATTTCAGTATTATTAATGGGCTATTTTTAAGAAGATTTGAGATTACGCAGGCAATCTTCGTAAAAATACCTTTTGGATAATAAAAATATTGTATAATTTGATTACAAATTTTAAAACATTCAAACTTTGTGAATGACGGTTTTTTTGATAACAATCAAATACAAGATACACAAATTTGATCCAAAAATAAAAACAAATTTTACATTTTCAATATAAAATTCATAGCAT
>JABFPJ010004543.1:0-13609 GCA_022817425.1 Gryon sp. ZL-2020 | reverse complement strand
CACGATTTTTCATGTAATTTTGTTGCAAAATGAAAATTTCCACGTGCGTTGGGTAGCATAAGGATAGAGGCCCTTAGCTACGAAGGCATTTTTTTTCGAGTTAAAATAACAAAATGGCGCTACTAAACATTAAAAGTCATTTTTTTCGAGAAAATTTTGAGTACAAATTTGTTTATAACAATGAATAAAATAATAAAATGAAATATATCGCCTCGTAGCTAAGTGCGTATGAGTGTCCTGAAGATGTCCTGCAAATTTCAGAAGAATCGGTTTAGCTGATCCAGAGAAAAGTTGACAACCGCATCTGAAAATATGAAATCGAGAAAAACGCGACTAAACATTCGGTACACATGGCCGGCGCCCATGACACGCCGTTACATTTTTAATTGTTATTCATAAACTAATTCGAATTTCGAACTGAAATTTTTACAGATGAATTTTGAGATGTTATAGTATACGAAAATGTAAAAAAAACGATTTTCCCCCTTAACTCTGTACAAATGACATAACCTTACTTTTTGAAAATATTCTCAAAGATTTATATATTAAAAAAGAAATGACATGTCACAAAAAAGTGAGATTATGTGAATAATAATATACCGTATACCATTGATATTTTATCTGAAACGAAACCTTTCAGTTAAAATGAAATATAAGTTTGTGTATGTGTATACTGTTTACTTCCGTATAATCATAAACCAAATTTACGGACAAAGTCGGTGGAATTTTTATGGGGCATTTTTTTCACACTCACATAATGCATCATATTTATTGACAATATAATAAAAGAGAGTTATGTTGTGATCATAAACTCTTACTAATTTAGTCACATCATAAATAATGGCAGTTCCACGTGTAAGACAGGCTCATTCGAAATTATATTTGAGTTGTTCTCACAGTTATGTAATATATTGTACACGAATGTCTTAATGACATCCACATTTTTTCGATCAAAAAATAAAAAAGCCCTTTATTCTTTCTATTTGTTTGATTAAATTGTTATTATATTCACTTAAATTCAGTATAATAATAAAGAAACTTTGGGATTTCTTAGTAAGTGGAATTTAATGTATATTATTATTAAATAAATGTAAATATAAATATACTTACTTTGCTTTCATGTTTAAAAACTAATTTCATTGAAAAAATATTAAATAAACTTAATGTCAGTTAGTTTATAGAATGTGATAAAATTAACATTTCTTATTTTTTTTAATTTTTGAAAAAATATAAGGTAACTCTTCCTTACATATCATTGTACTTAAATTTTCCTTAATAAATTCTCGTTTTTCAAAATTCTACTTCATATATATTCAACATAATATATATGTTGAATAATAATAAGAAATAAATATTCATAATAATCAACAAACAATATAGAAATGTATATCGATAACTTTTGGATTGGAATATAAGGAAAGAATATTAAAATATAAATAGTAATATAGAAATTAGGTCGGCGCATGCCGCCCAATACTGGAATTCAATCATGAAGACTAAGCCTGTTCTGAATAAGAACCATTGATTTCGTATAATCCTAGTTTAATTGGTAATTACGAGGTGCTATAAAATGGTTTCCGTTTTACGTTTTTATGGGAAAAATTATTTTTCATAGTACAGAAATATGTGTTCAAATCTTCGTTACATTAAATAATCATGTTTTATTGAATTATGTTGATAAACGTTAATCGATGAATGAACAAATGTACAATCTTTTTAGCAGTTAATATATTTTATTAAGATACATAATTAAGTTATAGTTTAAACAATATATGTAATTTTCTGTGTAATTTTGTGAAAAATAAAAGTAATATAGAAAAAAAAATATAATTATAATTATTATTAAGTAAACGTATTTATGAGTTTATAATTATAAAGGTTGATTAAAATATACGTGGATCAAACAAAGTGAAACATGGAATTTGAAGTACAAAAATTGTAATATTGTGATAATATTAAACACACAGAAATATTAAATTTCAACTGTAATTTTATTATGCATGTATTCAAACATTGTTTAATTGCAAAGTAAATTTTGTTATGCACACAGTTTATATTTTACATTCAAAGTGAAAGATATCCGTGTGAATTTCAATACACTGACTCATTGTTTATTTGTAATTCTCGCGGTTCGATTTATCCCTCACAAACAGAAAAAATATAATCAATTCTCAAATTGTTTAATTTATTAAAAAGTGTGTATGCTTGTTTAAATTTTGATGTAAATTTTTCCGTTTGCCAGAAATATTTACAATGTATAATTTTAATCTTCTTTCAGAAAGTTTGTTCACAGTTGAAAGTAGAGTAACATTACAATTATTAATACATCTCACGTAACATAATACTAGGAGTTTGTGTTTATATTACAGAGAACTTGCTGATTAATATATACTGTTGTTTCTATTAAACTATAGCTTAAATATGCAAACAAGGTTAGATATATTTCAACCAATTGCACATTTTTCAAAGAATATTTATATTATGGACAAATTAAAATTTAGAAAAATCTCTAATTTCTATATAGTCTATAGCATTTTTGCGTGTTTTATGTTATTTGTTTTATTGGTACATATTAGGCCTGTCAATTGAACATTTACACATTTACGTTATTTTTATTTGTTTTCCAATATTTTTTATGTAAAAGCGCAAGAAGTATTTCTTTAAAACAATTTGGTTAACAAATCATATAATTGATATTAATTTTAGGATAAAATATATAAACAATTGTGAGAAAATGATAATTGAAATATTTGAACTTTGAACTGAACTATTTTAAACAGTTCAAACTATGCTTATAATTAATAACAAAATATAATCTGTAAACATTATTTCTTAATTATCATTTAGTGATTTTAAGTAATTTAGATATCGACTAAGAAATTAGAGTGAATTTTATGTTCTATACTAGAAAGTTGTACAAAATATAACGTATTTTGTTTGGAAATTACAAATGTTCAAAAAAGTTCAATTGACAAGCCTAGTACATATAAATTAATTATGTCATTCATTTAACTAATTAAAATTCAGCTTATTAAATAATTATTTAATATTATTATTATTTAATATTATTAAATAATATTAAATAATATAATATTATTAAATAATATTAAATCCTTAACCTTCAAACGTATCATATTAATGAATGATATGTAATTAAAAGTAATTTGATTTATTCTATTATTTTATTAAATATCTTGAATCTAATTGAAAATAAATAACTTATAAGGAGATTCTTCAGTAAAATTCGTTGTTTCTCTCTTCCACTAATGAAGTCACAATCAGCTCTGTCCTTTTTGTTCTTAGCATGCAACTGACGAATCACCTTAAGTTCAATTGTAATAATTATAATGTTCACTTTGAAGAACATTTACATTGTAAATGAAATCCTTTTGTTCGTTCAATAAGAAGTCATTTTTAAACCATTAAAAGGTATTCTTTTAATGTATAAATACATTTCTCTCTTTGGCATTTTCAATTAAAAGAACTCAACGTTTGGGTGATCGATTCATTAAATCATGGGTATATATTTTACAACAATTTATTCAAATAAATTTTAACAAAATTGATTGGTAAATTGTCTTAGTGAAGTATGTGGAACCAAATTTTCTTTCCAAATTTTAAATATAAATGTTTAAAAAACGTATTTTTAAATATATAAACTATATATAATATTCAAACCAGTTTAAGTTTTTAAATATTTTATAAACTGTAGAATAGATATATCAAATAAAAATAAAACTAAAGTGTTAGTAAAGTGTAGATAGGTTAATCTGATTGTCAAAGTGAAAATTAGGTTTGCAAGTCTGCAACTATATTTAAAGTTTAAAAAAATGCATATTCTATACATTGTGACAGAGAAGGATGACGAACACAATCAGATAAACGAATTTCATAATTTCGTTTTATGTGGCGGATAAATATTCTTGTGTGACATAATTCAGCTATGTGAACAAACACGAAATAATGTTAAAATCTGTCAACTCTGTAACAGAAGTGGCATATACAATTTCATTTTCATATTCTCAATTTTATGTTTCCCAGTGGACCCTTAAAAAACATGTTAATATGTTTTATCAAATGACGAAAATAACTGGTAGAGAACATTGTACACAGAATTAGATCGTTTGACGATTATTAGATTCTTTTACAGCTAACTCTATCTTGCTCTCAGTTTTTAATAGTCGAATGTTATTGTAGAGTTAGATGTCATAAAAAGCTTATCTGAACCTACTTTTATCAATTTTTCCCATTCATTTGTGCAAAAAGGTTCAATCATCTGTTGACATGCGACAAATACGAATTCTTAGGATATTACATTTATTTGCACTGGATAGTTTTGTTTTCTTATTCCTTCTTTTTATATATTTATCAACGGTATTAAATCTAGTGTAGAAATAAATCTGCGAAATAATAAAGTTAAGTAACGGAAAATGATGTAAAATGTGACTAATCTTATTACCGAGACATCTTGCTACAAACATGTCTTTCTTTTTTGTCGTGACAGCTGCAAACGCAATTTCTCTTCAATAAATCAATTACACCTATCAGATCTATCGTTAGGAAATTAAGTTTGTATCCAACTGGGGTCATTTCAGATGGATTTGCAAATGAGACCATCGTTAAATTCTTGATAGAATCATTCACAATAATCGCATTACTGCAAAGCTAAGACGATGTTTGCAAACGTGCATCTAAATATTAATATTCGATTTTCAAAATATTATGCAAAACTTCTACATTAATGTTAATAGATTTAGTCCATTTTTAATGATAAAATCATTGCCCTTAATTGAAACAAAGTTTACTTTGTTTGTTCTTAACTTGGCTGAGAAAGTTTCATTCGAATTATCGTATTGATTTTTTTACAAAGTTGACGATGCAGAAGACGTAATATAATTGATACTCTGTGCAAGAGTTTAAATTTAACAGTCTGATAGTCGATTGACCATACCACGCACCACAATGTTTGATGTCGATAAGTTACGCCCTGAGTTTCCAGGTCTTAACACTCCGGTAGTTGAGAATAAATGTGGTGAAGTACATAATTTAGGTGTACTGTAACTAAATGAGAGAGCATCGGCACGCAAGTATATCAATTATCAAGAGTCTTAAAGTTTACTTCTTTTCGCTCGCTGTGTCTTCATTTTTAATGAGATACTTATTTAGGATAAAAATTACATAATAAAAAATACTATAAACATGCTACTGTTAATGAAAAAAAATGAGAGTATGCGACAAAGAAAAATGTAAGAAAATGTCAAAGTGAAATAAATTATAATTCTACGAAGTATGGAACTTGTTTAGTTGAAATTGAACATTTGCAAGAATAAGAAGAAGTAAAAGTAATTTCTTTTACCAAATTGTAATATTAAAATTAGAAAAAAAAGATTACTGCATTATTTCCACTAAAAATCTACTGAATCCATTTTAATTATTATATTTTTTACGGTTCTTGTTGTTATTAAAATAAATCTAATATGTCGAGGCAAATTTGAAAATACAGCTCAACTAGGGAAACAGTCTTTTCAGGAATATTTTCAAACAACATCCAAGTAAAAATTTTGTTTTGACACTGAAAGGAGGCTGAAATATTTATTTAACTGTTTACTTGCATTTTTATCCAATCGTTTTCCAAATTAATATTATTGTAGTAATATGTTAACATAAAAAATTGATGAAAAATAATTATTATACTAAGTTGTATTCATTAATGTTTAAAAAAAACACATTTGCTAAAATTATATTTTAACATTCAATAACGATTTAAAAATAGAAATTTTCTCATGAGGTTTTCAACCTAAGGGGGAATTGACATAGTAAGCGCAGGGGGAACTGTGAACTATATGCTTTAAGCAGAAAAGTTAAGTTTACGAAAGATAAGTTATGATAATAATTATATTTTGCTTTTAATAATTATTTTATTATTATAATCACGTTAAACTTATTAAATAAACAAAATCTAATTTGAAATATTTATTCGATTATCAAAGTTGTACATTCAGCAAATGTCCTTATATTTCCGTTAATTTGTTTATTTAATATTATTTACTTTGTGGAAGTCACTTCGTATATCAGTTTCGTTAAGAATATTGTTACTGTAATTAAACGCGTTAATTGATATTAGGATAATTGCAAGTTTCATAACATTTAATAAACAACGTATAAATGGTCTTGTTCCCACAATGGAGATTTTGCAAATAATCTCAAACTAATACAAATGTTAACTTTTAATTGCATAATATTATATAATATTGCATTTCTAAAACATTCGGTTTTATAATTTGTTTGGTACAACGTCCTTTATAGTTCAACAAATTAAATGATTAATTATACACTTGTTTTAATAATAAATTCCTCTTTTCTTGAATTAAATATTATATCAATGTTACAAAGTATTTTACGTCAGATATTATTTGCATTAAAATGTCTGAATTTAATAATGCAATTCTTTCACTTTTATCTTGTTTCTCAAATACACAACGAATTAAAATGTACTCTTGTATTTTTTATATTCGTATTGTTAAAATATTATTTATATTTTATGTTCAATTTTTCAATTAGAAAATGTATGTATATTTATAATATTTAACTTTTTGTTTTATTATAATTCTACTAATATGCATCATTAAATAGTTGCATAATTTAATAAATATTTAATACTTATATTTACATTGAATATACTTTTATATAATAATATAAAATCAAGGTTTACACTTCAATAGCCGGCATTAATCAGGAAATCGGACGATGTTCATTGGTTTAATCATCGATTATGCTTTTTCATAAACTTTATGCTTTTTCATTTTATCACTCACTTCTTCATGCACGTAATATACACTTAAACAAGGTTCGTTAAAATAAATGCAGTAAACATGACGTTAAATTGTGCTTGATTTATGCTTGCAAATAGTTTGATTGATCGTTCGCAAACTGTATTATTTGAACTTAGAGCATTAACATTTAGAATAATCGAACGCAGAATTATTAATATATATGTTATATATTGTTTATATTTCAATTGTATTTCGTAGTTTGAGCTGAAAATGCTATAATTATGTTAAGTGTACATATGTTTCTGTGCAACGTTAGCAATAGATTGTTTATCATAATTTGACAGGAGCGAATTTCATGCAATGTGTTCAACTCCCCGATAATATCGTTTTTCTGCGATATGAATTTTAATGTATTGAAATGTACATTTCTACCCATTACCCGTGTTGTATATATAGATTGAATATTGATCAGGAAATCAAGATGACAACTTCAATCGTCTTTTATCTGCACCTGAATTCTAATTTCATTGATAATTATATCGATCTATACGTACTTTAAATTATTAACCAAGTTAATTTTATCGCGTTGTAATACTTTTCAATATTTTCCAGTTGAAAATTATACATGCAAAAATAGACTAAAACTGCATTCAAGTTGCCACACTTTTCGCAGTACGTGTTGAAAAGAATTAAAAAAAAAACACTTTTTAAGTTTGTTTCATATAATTTTAATATTCTAAGGCGGACTTTGCATTACTTAAAATGAACTTGAAGTAAAAAGAAACAAATAACTTTTATGTATAAGAAGTCAAATTAATAATAGTGGCTTTTATTTCGAAATAAAACGGGGTTATTTCGTTTGAATGCAAACACAACTTTCGGCGGCGAAAATTGTACATAAATAGTACAAAGTTGTAATTACTTTGTCATTCCATAAACAGTGTTATTATAACATTGTCATATCGCTGCATTCAAATTATAACACAAAAATATTTACAACAATAACAGTCATTTTCATTGTTTTTGCGCTATTGAAATACAAAACAGGGGAAAAATTATATAGAATTGATTAATAAAGCAAAATATATTATTAAAGTAAATTTTCCCTCACGAAAAATATCGAAATTTCACAAACAGTACATTTTATCGTACGTCTATGAATAATGAATCGCTTATTTATTCACCCAAACGTAACACAGATATACGAATATATAACAGCGAGATATGAAAATCATTAAGTTCTTGTCAGCTGCAATTGGGAATCGCGAGAAATCTAAGAAAAACGTATTTCTCACTCACGTAAGTGACAATTCGTAAACCAAGTTGTATTTTTTGTATCTTCAATTTATTAACAAGATACTGATTTTACAGCGGTTTGTTTAAAATCCTTGATAAATTTTTTTCAAAAAATGTAAAAAGTTTCTTTAAAAAATTCTTGAATAAAAGATTGCACAAAAAATTGATCAAAACGGCTTGGCGTAAAGTGCAAATTATGCAATTTAATTGCCGCAATTAAACTTCAATTGAACAAGTATTATTATTTAATTCATTACAAAAGAAGGAAGTTATCTGTTTAAAAAGCAACGACAGGTAACCTTGGGCTCGATTTCATCCCAGGGGATGATCAAGGGCGGGATGGTAATATTCTATCCCCTGACGATCAAAAGTTGAGCAGCCCTAACAAAGTCAGCTAGAAAAGTTAAACTTTTTCAGGAATATTTCAGCAAATTGTTCCATAATCAGTTTTAAGAATCGCAGATGAAAATAGGCTTTTCAAGTCGTTATTATTCGACTTTTCAAAGTCTTGTCGGCTAAAGTTTTCAACTGAGAGTTTTTAGCTTAAGTAAGATTAACTACTTATTTTGACGATTACAAATGTTTTAATTAATGCTTAAAATGCAAGGAAATGATAATAATGAAAGATACAAAATATTGGTTTTACATAATTGCATGATTTTAAGAACTACACTGTAAAAAATGGTACCTTGTATTGTATATTTTTATTTTGAACAAAAAGTTATTTTTTCAGTGTACGAGTTATTTCTGTTTGTTGAACCGAAATTACTTCTTTAAATGAAAACTTGATTGCGAATTATTTTGGTAGCGAGAAATATGATGGAACAGCTGCAGACGCATTATTAATGTTGTAATTTTATTCGTTTCAGTTTGTTCAGGTAAATTGAATCACTAAATTCAACGTTGTATTGATCAGTTGATTCCTACATTTCAGTAACATCTTGTTTTCATGAACAAAGTTTACAACGTCGAGAAAATTGAAAGTTACATTTCTGTATAAGTCGCTTGATTTTAATTAAATATAAATTATATCGTGCAAGTGTTGCTTTTTGGTATCGTTTGAAAACAACAACTTTTGCTTTTCAGGCATTGTTTTTCTGCATCATTTTTTTAAACAAACAGTTTAAAAGATACACACATTTATTATGAATATTCAACAATTTTAAATATAAATATTTATTGAATTGAGAAACATTTGCAATCTTCAAAGTTACGTTCCTTGAATGTTGAAGCTTAAAGTAGTTGCAAGTTGACCAACTATCTGAAATTGACTTCAACTTGTTTTGTGAAGTCAGAATCATTTAGAAGTCACATTCAGTAGCAAGTATACACTATATAATTACAGCATTTTTGTGTCAGAGCGACACCATGAAATGCTTTATTTGCGTCAAAGTTATATAGGCCAAATCAGTTTTATAGGTAAAAGTGAAATTAATCGATAAGTATGTACATAATTCAGAGTTAAAAAAAGTAGGTTATTTTCAAATTATTTTTGCTCAGCCAATATAAAATATAGGCAAAAAACTAAATGTTCGATAATAATAATCGTAGTCGAGATCTTTTGGATGAAATATCTGTCATTCTTCATATATGTATAGACATTTATATATTTCAGTTTGCGTTGTGTTTTTGTGATTGGACACTACATACTATATTTTTTTATATTTAGATATTTAGGTAGATCTAATAACCCATAAATATTTTGGTCGTGTTTTAAAGTTAAATAAATACGTTGACATATACATGAAACATAACAAAAGATAAAAAAAATAAGAGAAAAAAAAAGATTAATCAAAGGTTTTAACTATAATATGAGAAAACAATTTATAAACTAATTAAGTATATTTTGACTCGGAAATTTTTGTATTATATAACATATTAAATAACATTACTTGCAATATCGCTCTTATAGAGCTTTTCAAATATTTAAATTAGAATGCAATTTTGTTTCGTGACGAAGCGTTATTATAATTTTAATTTGTAAGGAAACATTAAATTGAACAAATAAAAGCGATTCGGAAAAACATACAATTTAATTGAAATTTCCTCCTTCTTTAATACGTTTCTGTTTATTTATAATTCGAATAAATAATTGGCTGATTATACAATCAAGTTCACAACAATTATAAAGTGATTTGTAAAATGTGTTTTTCGTCAGATTTAATCTCCACTAAACGAAAATGCTACAACAAAATGGGACAAAAAAGTATTGATTTATGGTTTTTAAATGAATTTTTCTTGTGGCATTACTTCAAGCATTTTAAAGCAGACAAATGATAAAATGAGATGACAAATACAGCAGATGTAATGCTGTAATTGGATTTGAATAATGAATGTTCGGATGTATCATAACAAATCCTACGGAAAGAAGACAAAAAAGTGCATTCTCGGTGAATCTGCTTATGTATATTTCATTTTTTTTATTATAAATAATAAAAAAACTACTTAAACTTCTTTCTTTGGAATCTTCAACAATTGTATATTTATTAGCGAGTATTCATTATGCCATTAATGTACAGACAAATATTCGTACATTACTGATAAACTAATTTAATTAGTCACTCAATTACAGTATTAATCAAATTAGTTATCAGTCCATCGTAATAAACAAATAAAACAAACAAGTTTACGAGAT
Organism: Gryon sp. ZL-2020; assembly: GCA_022817425.1. Taxonomy (NCBI): domain Eukaryota; kingdom Metazoa; phylum Arthropoda; class Insecta; order Hymenoptera; family Scelionidae; genus Gryon; species Gryon sp. ZL-2020. The sequence continues at coordinate 2,905 of JABFPJ010004543.1, read as the reverse complement.
TGTTTTAGTTCAGACAACTGAAGAGATAAATTGAACCACGAATAAGAGCGTTTTTTTATCCCCATAAGTACATGTCTGTTACATTTGAAATGTTTACTTGAAATTCTGATCAATTAAATTGCTGCAATAGTTTATAGAAAAGTCCAAGCTTTTTTTTTGCTTCAAAGTGTACACTTTTCAGTTTCTTTTCCGTTCAAGTGAACAATATTGTTACAAGATATGTGACTTGAGCTTAAAGAAATATGGAGTTATATTTTTTGCAGGGTACTGTATCATTTATCACGAAACAAAAAGTGTAATAAACTTTTGACAAATAGAAAAACTAATTGAGTAGATTCCGTAATTTATATAATTTATACACTTGTCAAAAAAGTCAGAACCAAGTTGCAGTTCAATAAGTATAAACGTCAAGTGGGTTTTATTAATACGCAAGGATAAGTATTCGATGGAAAAGCATGAAACACGATAAATGATCTCTATGTTTGTCGCAAAGAAGATTTGTCAGATGAAAAAAAAAAGAAAAAAAAATTGTGACAAAAAAGAACACAAGAGATTTTGCCGAAATTTAAATACTCGCATGTCAATATTTGATTGACGTTTATATGTGAGTTACATAAAAAACAGTCAAAGTATAATGTTTCTTTTGTATATTCACGAATGTATAGGAAGGAATAATTTCGATAAACTTCAAACATTTGTTGGCGAAGCATGTTTAGCAATGTATATAAATGCATTGAACAAGCACAACTTGTATGTATGTATGCGACTCTTAAAATAACATTTGACGATTTAATTTGTTTGCCAATATACATTGAATAGCATAGACACTGGTTGTTTAAGTTGGCAAACAATTTTTTTGTTCAGTCAATATTTTTGAAGATATTAGTATCGCGTGTGTTATGTGATCAAAAACGAATAATGAGCAGCGAGATAAAGTGAATGAAAGACAGGACTCTCGTTGAAACGGAAATGTTCTGTCGGGTAAAATCAATCTCAGTAATCAATCAAGTCATTACAGGAGAGGAAGAAAACATTTCGTGGAAATTACAAAAATTGCTCGTTAAATTGATCATTTCGATCATCTAATTGCGATCGTAAAATATATTCCAGTTGTAATTGATCGATAAAATTCTACACAATTTGTTCATCAATTAGTTGGATTCATTTTTTCTGTTCTTCTTGATTGACAATATTTGCATTTGCGCGACATTGTTAAACTCGTGGATGACAATTTTTATTTGAATTTATTCACGATGACGTTTTAGCTCTTCATATTAAGTTAACTACGGACAGATGGTTGGTGTGAAATTGAAGTTTAATTATATAAACGAATTTGATATAATAACGAACGAAAGTACGTAGCATCATATATAGAGCGTTATTCAAAGGTCCAATTAAAAACTGTCCACGATTCATTTTAACTGCAATGAAACGTAGTACGTAATACAAAAGATTTATAAAATCTATTGATTTCGTTTGCTCTCTCTCGTTCTTAGTCCATACTCAGTTTCACTAATAATAAAATTCTATTTTTGTTCTTCCAGTTTAAACTTATATTTTGTTCTACAAAAAAAAGTAGTAGCGTAGTTATACTGATTTTGCGGAAGCAAAACGATTGAACTAAAAGCATAACTATAAATATTTCGTGTTACTTCGAATATTGGATTTCTAAATTTGCTGGATTTATCAAATTGAATATTTTCATATTCCATTTGTATTTGTCATACGATCTCAAATATTCCGAATAGAAAAACCTTACATAATATTCAATAACACGGGTGCGAATTGAAACATACTCAATGTAAATCGTAAACGAAAACGATTTCAACACGTTTAAGCAACTATTACGCAAAGGTATTCATCTCTATTGCACACTATCTGACATCTGCAATTTCAAACCGATTTTAAGTGCAATTCAATATTTGCTTTCTTATCAATAAAAAGGAAGGAAACTAAACAGAAGCAAATGCGTTCACAACAACAAAAATGTAACATCGATTATACATCAAGTTGAAACCATGAAAATAAGAGTTTTTCATGATTTACACTCAGAAAAATGCATACTGGATAATCATAAAATACTGCTTTTTATAATTTAAACATAACAGTTATGGCCAGAGTGACAGTTTATCTTAATTATGGATTCCGAGTAGCATATTTATCATGCTTTTCACATCATCCAATGCATTCTCTTTGTTTATCGTTATTCTTTTTTGTTATTTTTCTGAGTGTCAACAGCTTACAGAAAGCGATCATAAAATTTCTGTTACTTCATAAATGGTCACGTGGTTCGGACGAAAGCTACGAAAGTAAAAGGCAAAAAATTGAGACGATGTATGACTGAGGTCCTGTTGTTGTCTTTCACGTGTCATGCCTGTTATAAATTGAATTAGTAATATAAATTACAAAATATAAGCGAAAAGACGTGGAAAGAACAACGAATGACAAAATAGATAAGACAAAAGAAAAGAGATGAATATTAACGTTGATTGCACTTTCACTTTCGACGTAACACGCGACTCGCGTGATCGTCTAATGAGCACGCTGTCGCAAAATGGTTCAACGTGTGACACGGCACGCGCATTTCGACGGCTCCACGTCGACTGTCACGGGCTATAGTCAATGTCAAGAAAGCGGGTCGTTTCGAAAGCGAAATTTTGGCGGCGCAACTGTGTGATGAAATAACAGACACCGCCCAGCTGCGTGAATCCCGGGTGTGCCGACGCGAAAATCAGCATCGCCCCGTTGCTTTTGCGACGAGTCCGTATCACGAAAAATGATCTTGTGCGCATGCTGCGTTGCCATGACGACCTAGTAGCCTATTCTCGGTAAACGTGCTGAACCGTTTCAGACACAGCAAACTATACCATGTGAAAATCCTGTGGACGAGAGGGACAACTATCAA
>JABFPJ010004542.1:0-13617 GCA_022817425.1 Gryon sp. ZL-2020 | reverse complement strand
CACGTTCAGGTCTTGGGTTCGATTCTCCATGATGCATTTTTGAACAAATATTTTACATAAATGTTGACTAAACGTAGGTGTGCCTACTGAGGCTTAATTAGGCCAACATTGGATTTCATCAAATATCCCATACCAGGGAGGCCTCGTTAGGCCCATATTAGGAATACCTAACTAGGTAATTTATAGGTTAGCGTTTCAAGCCAATGTGGGTCCCTCAAAAATCCCACATAAGGCCAATGTTGGTCCAATCTTGGAACAGGGTTTGCCTAAGAAGGCCCCAGGTTCAGCCAAGTTCAAAATTCTACTAGGGATTAGGGATGCATACTGTTGATTTAAATATCCTATTTTTAATAGGATTTAATGGTATAATTCTAAAAAATTTTATTGCAAGAACCATTTATAGATGTAATACTAAGTATTTATTTGATACCTAACATCATTACTATTATATACTCGATGAAGATACCCTTAAGGCTATTTAAGATAGACAGAATATGTCCATAATTGTTAATTACTATTATCTATTACAATATACATATATTACAACCATATATACAACCTCTAATACATAAAAATAATCAAGATTCCACCACTTGACATTGTTATCATATCAAGGTCATATTATTATATTAAAAACATATAACTAAAACATATCATTCAATCGATGAAATTAGCAAAATCATATGCCTTATTAGCCATCTCCCCAATAGAAAATCGACTGAAATTCATTCATATTATATTCTACTCAAGATAGAAATGTCTGATTAGATTGAAAATAACTGTGAAGTGCAATCGTGCTCAATTAGAAGCTGAAATCAAAATCCACCGAAAACTCATGTGCCGACATGACTTGTGGTAATTATTCTATACGATTAGTTACATATCTTCTCGTTTGATTTGCATATAAAACTCGCGTGTATATGTGCGTGTGAATAAATATACTTGTGTATATATGATCAAATCAATTTTGACTTAGTGTGTGTTCACCCATGCATACGACCATATTTTATATATATATGTATATCCTATTTCGCGTTCGCGCTCTCTCTCATCTCACGAGACACGAGTCTATTCCGGCTTTGGTGCTGCGTTTACGTAACGTTAGAAACATCATCGTAGCACTAGACTATGTAGTTGAGTACATTAACCTCGCAGCTTTCTCCTTCGCGAGAACTAAGCTTTATACGCACAGCCACTCGAACAAGTTCGTTTTCTTCTTTGCACTTTTCTGCAACTAGACATCGAACCGACACGCGAGAGAGACAAAAAGCAAATGGCTGCATGTAAACTCAGCCTCTTACGAAATATCAGCAACAACTAACGTGCTGTTATTTTACGACCAATTGTAACTTGTCCAGACTTTAAGTGTAATTACTTGTAATCAACCGATTGAACAATTAAAGTCAATGTTTTACCGCGACAATTTGAAAATAATTAGTGTTCTAGAGTATTTGCCTTCATTCGTTTGTCGTTGCTTTTACTGAGGAAATATAACATCAGAACATATTTTATGAATTTGAAAAGTTGTTTTAAAATTTTGGTTTTTTTAATCGACCACTATCAAGAGACACGGTAGTGTCTCTGGCCAAGTACAAAAAAAAACTTGTTTTTTGTGCCGCCAGGACTACCGTGTCTCTTTTCAGAAACAAACAAGTCCCGGTTTTTGACATTAAAAAACAGTAATAAATAATTAAAAGTTTGTTGTTTTATCACTGTTAACACAATTATAAAATTTCAGTCAATTCAACAAAAATAATCTTATATTAAGTATAAAATATTCTTTAGTTAAGACCGATTACATTTAACTAAGAGCATTTTGCAGTGAATTTCGATAAATGGAACAAATTATTTTTTATGGTATATGATATTCGCAGAAAAATGAATTCTTGAAAGTACAATTACTGCAAAAGTATTACGAAGTATTATCGAAATACGTTCGTTATACTCGAAAGATGATGAACGTATATGATATTTTGATGATGTTATACAATAATTTCTATTATCCTTTTCTTGAACGTAATTATTAATACAATTATTTGTAATATATATATGTTACGTTGATTGTGATTATTGTTTGCTATTCCATTTTACTACCCTAGTAGAAATCGATCGGGCTGTAATGCGAATGTAACGCAAGACATTGATATGGGCCTGATCAAACGATGTCGCCTTATCAAGCCCATATCAATGCCCCGATTAATATATATATCTACCCTAGTAACAAATTAATATGGCAAACTCTAAAAAAAAGTTTGGCCTGAATAAGGTAAGCCTGAATAACCCTGAATTATTTGGTTTTGTTGTGAATACCTGAATAAGCCGAATAAAGGCACATAAGGGTTTGACCTTAATAGGAAATCATATATATGCCAATATTAGGCCTCTTTATGATAGCTAATTGGGCTTTTGTAGGGCGTGTAACGCTGTCCCTTAAAATCACCTGTAAAGGCTAAAGTAAGGCCCTTATTTGAGTTATTATGGGCCATTAAATGTATACTACAATAAACCAAAGATGATCATAATTAGGCTTTCCTATGTTGGCAAATGAAGGGCATATAAAGGCAAAATCTGAAAAGTAAATATAATATAAAGAGACATTACAATATTAGTAAGGTATACCTTATAAGGCCAAAATAAGTTTCAAGAAAAAACAACAATAATGGTTTGCCTTCATTAGGTAAAATTAGGGCCTTCTTTGGCTTACCTTTAAGGGCGATATAGAGGGAAGGTGTTACATACCTTACAAGGGCCACATTTAAACCTGATAAAAGCCTTTAAGGGCCCCTACGAAAACCTAGGGCATGCCTAATAGGGGCCCGAAATAAATTGTTACTAGGGTAACTAATATATATAAAAATGAATCTATGTTTGTTTGTTTGTTTGTTTGTATGAGCATCACGCAAAATATACTGAACCGATTTGAACCAAATTTTGTGGGTATGTAAATCAACACTGTCTGATGAACGTAGGCTATATAAAATTACATTTGCAAAAAAAATTTTTTTTTTACAAAAATTTTTATACAGGGGGTCGTCATACGGGAAAGTCGTTATAAGGAGAAGTCATCATAGGGGGAGGTCGTCATAAGAGGAGGAGATTTTTGTCGTCAGCCGGCTTCGCTCTGGTCAAATGTAGAGTATATAATAATTCATATATATTCCATTATAGTTCAATATATAGTTCATATATAGTTCATATATCGTTCATATGTAGTCCATATATGTCCATATATAGTCCATGTATAGTTCATATGTATTCCATATATAGTCCATATGTAGACTATATATAGTTCATATATAGTTCCATATATGTAGTCCATATATAGTTTAGTACAGGGTTTGCCCGGGCGAAGCCGGGCTTACAGCCCGGTTGATTTCTACTAAGGTTGTTTTCATATTTTCTAAGTAATTTCTGTAAAAGAGAGAAAAAGTTTTAGTTTTATTGTATGTGAGCTTTATTGTGTATGGAACGATTTTATTATTGCTATACTTGGAAATTGTATTTTTCCAAGAAAATTTCATGAAAATTGAAATTCTACGATATCGGGAAGTTGAAGAAACGCACATCATATTTTTTACTAATAAGACTTTTAAACTAATAAGAATATTTTGCATTAAATAATAAATAAGCACTAAGTTTAAAAATGTCTATTGTCTTTGGTCAATCAATTTTTTTACCTTTGATAAACCAATAATACATTTCAGAATATATTCTTTATAATTTTTATTTATGCTGTTTGAAAATTAATTTTAATGAAGACAATAATTTCAATATGTTTGGGAGAAAGACGAATCTACAATCAAGATAAAAATTCTCTTCGCCTCAGATCATTTTGAATCAAGATATTTATAAAAATAATACAATTTATGCTAAAAATATTTTTCAATAGTAACATATTTAATAAAAAGTTAAAAAAAAATTAAAAAAAAGTTACAAATCCTTATTAAGTCCTGATATCTACCATGTATACACAAAAGTAATCCTAAATGAAAAGTGTCTCGATAGAATATTAAACAAGATAATAATAAGGTATTAAATTGTACTATCGATAATAGAGTAATTATAATTAGTACAACATTTAATATGATATGCACTTAGATTCATATAATATGGATGAATGAAAACATAGGATAATTATTTATATATGAAAGTAGCAATATTTACTATAAGTACTCTTGACAAATCTTAAAAATTACTTTTACATTTTCTCTTAACGTCCCAAGATTGGTATTACTTATAGTAAAAATTCATATTAAATGACTCTCAATGTGGCAAAACTGACCACTTTCATGTTATTCATTTTTCTCTGTATAATTATTTATTAATATTTTGTATCATGTAGTATCAGAAATGTAGAAACGTTAAATAACGAATATTAATTTTATGGAATTATAATATATAATTTAATTGCATTACGAAAATAGTAACATTATTACATTTGAAACTTGAAATTTTACAAAATTTGAATAATATAAATGATATTTATAATCTTTCTATAATACTATCAGAACAAGTTTTTCACGTTTTTCAATATTTTTTTCTTTCACAAGTTGATTAAAGAACTGTCGAATTGCAAATTTTATCAGATATTTTCAGCTTTTCGGCTAATTAAATATTAGTATAATTAAAAATGTAGCAAATTTATCGATAATTTTTTAAAGAATATAATTCATGAGTAAAATGTACATAAAAATCTTGGATAGAATCGTAACTGAAAAGCGACAAGTTGAATATAATTCGTGACACGCAAACAAAGGTTAGGTAAAATTGTGGTGCGTTGTGCGTACACGTGTCGATTGCCGAAAGTGGAAAAGACCAAGGATGAAGATGGGGTGCAGACTCGAGGCGAAAGGTGGGGGAAGGACGCCCTTGCCCTTGGCATTGTCGCTCAATACGAATACCCAGGGTTGTCCAAAACTACCAGACTGGGTTCAACGCCCGCTCAATAACGACAATCATTTCGCTAGAATATAACTTTACCCTCTAACAGCGTCTTTCCAAATACTTCAGCTAAAAACATTTTCCTTCCCTTTGGCCCAAGTTCAAATTATTGAAATTATAGACTCTCGAAGAAAAAAGTTATCTTTCACGTCTTCACAATATACATTATTTACTGAAAATAATGTATAATTAATTATTATTCCACGTTTTCTAATTTGAATAATATTGTATCCTTTAAAAACTCTTCATCAACATTTAAAATCTCAAAATTAATGTCAACTTTTACGATTTTGATTGCTTTGATGTAAGAAGAAAAGTAATTCGTAGATTGGAATAAATCTGTCAAAGTATATGAAATAAATTTGACAGATTATAAAGTTTGTATAAAGTTCATGACGTATATTTTGAGACAGATGTAGAAGTCGAGCGCGCATGCTCTCGTCCTTGCCCTTGGTCGATACTTATCTTTTCGAATGGATGGGCACTTCCGGTTTGGCGTCCTTCAATTCCGTCCCCTTCTTCTCAAACCGACGAATCCTGAAAACCACGTGCGTAGCACGTGGACCTGAACGTATTTTGCGCAGGTGCGGATACAAAAACAAATGCTCATTAACGTCACAACTTGAACGAATAAACTCCACGTCTCAATTCATCAGATCGTCACACTTTCTTCAGAACTATAGCTGAAAAATCATATTACATAATTTTGCCTTTCACTTCGTCACTGAAACATTATTATTAATCTTACTTCATCATTCGTTTACATGTTTTTCTAGTACAACTTTGTACAAAATTTAATTAAGTTTTATCGGCGAATATTTAATTTATGTAGATAAAATAAAATCGACAGACATTTTGCAATGAAATAAGTTAAATCCTGCGAAACGAGACAAACCGAGTATATTTTCACGTGTCACATAAAAGGGGACGGAATCAACTCTCCCTTTATCTCTACAGGACAACATAAATATAACTCTTACTCTTATGACTTTTCTCCATTTGTATAAAAACATATCTTTGTGGCAAAATGCAAAAGAAACCCATAAAGCTTTGAGAACTTAGTCATATTTAGTATTAAACTCATAAAATAAATGAGTCATAATATTTTGTACAGCATTTCTTTTGTTCAATATTATCTTTAAGAAACATGGTGAAATTCATGTAAATTTTACTTCTTAATGATTTAAATGAATTTAAGAGTGTTAAAGACTGAACTCAAATTCATTGTCCTTATTCACTGTCCATTGTGATCCTTAACGCAATTTCAACATTGTAAATGTCACGTCTGAAATAAAAGTGTATAAACAAAGTGTATCTTTAAATATCGAAATGCAGCTTTCGGTCATGTATCATTTGCACATACACACATAAAATTACATACACATATTCATGTCACACATTCTTTAAAACGTTTGTTTTTAACGACCTTAACCTTTCTCTTTGACTTCGACAATCCTGACGAGACTTTCTAATTTCGCGCGAAAATTTCTAGCTGAACCAAGATTTCACGTTGATAGCAAAACGCCCGTTTAAACGGAATTTGAAGTAAATCATAATAACGTCAGTGGGCTATTTTGCTTGCATTAAACGTCGCGATAAATTATAACAACGAACCCAAACTAAATTTCACCGATAACTATGCCTATATTTCATTATCTGTATTGAAAAGTTGTTCACTTTTAAAAATGGATAATACATTTGATGATAAAGAGTATAATTTATCTTTAAAATGTAAATGTTTTACCGGAAAAACAATTGTTTCTGAAAAAGAAAATTTACAGTAATAACGTAAAAACATGTATTTAAAAAAATATTAAAAAATTATCTATAAAGAAATTATGTTTTAGCAATTTCTTTTAGTATCACAACAGCAATTTACATGAATAAAGTAAAAAGGATTTCAAAAATTATTTCAATCATTAAAACTGTACTAATAATACGAAGACCTAATTGTATATTTATAATAATATCTATTTACGTATTTTATGCAAAATGAATTTAATCAATGTATTTCAATTGTTTGTTACAGGTAAGCCGTCACGAGGACGTAGATGAGAATAGTATGTACTCTGATTGTGAAATTATTATTTTCCTAAGTATCGTAAGTAATAGTATCGTACAAGTTGCGTATTGTAAAATTAACTATTAATTCGAAGTTTTGGTCTCAATAGGTATCGTCACAATGGTACCGAAGAGAAATTATAATCAACTATCGAATTTGTAGCTTGTTGAAAGTCCAATCCATTGCACGTGAAAATTTTACTAAGTTTCATTTTAACATTGAGAGTATTGCGAACCCTTAATTTGTTTAGTTTGCCACTTTAATATACTTTTAGTCAAACATAAAGAGAGACCTTTCTTATTAATTTTGTTTAATTAGATTAAATTATTATATTATTTTTTTTCTTATTATTAGTATAGTATATTTTAGATTCTAATTTTCATTTTTGTAACCGAATTTATAAATACCCAAAACAATAGAGTTTTCGTAAATTATAATATTAACATTGATACTGTCAGAATTAATGGATTTCTTCATGTTAAATTAATATATAATTCCTTATACGAATGGTCTCTCACACACATAGTCTGCAGTTTTCACACCCCATGACAAAACCAATTGTGCGAGGTATGAAAAAAAATTTGCATGAAAGTTAACAAAATATCTTGAATAAATCGACAGTAAAAGGAGAAAAAAACGTGAAGTAGAATAAAGGGGACGACACTTGAAGCGCGCTATTTTCCATTTTCGTAATTCATTCATCATCGACCCCCGTTTAAGCACTCGCTTCCTGTCGGGGATTTTCGCGGGGTCAAGTACAGTGCCTAGGCCGTTTCCGGTGTATCTCAGCAAAACAGAGAATCGGATTCAAGCATTTGTATTATCTCGCTGTATGTACGTGTATGTGTACACCTACATACATATGTACTACTGTTTGTATGTAAGCGCGAAGGGTGAACGACCGAAAGGTAGGGGCAGTAGGCTGCTACCCCTTACGCGAGCGCAACAGAGACGAAAATATATGCCCGCAAATTGGAGAAGAGGAGTTGACGACAAAGAGAACGCGAGCGCCCTCTTCGCCTCTTGGCTTCTTCGTCGAAGCTACCAAAAGGGATCAATACTGGCCACGTGGTGTGGCAGTGACGCCACAGCAACTGCGATTCTTACCCTTCTTTGCGTGTTAAAACGCATCTTCAAAAGCGTTGCGGAGGGTTCAAAACAATTTACCGCGGCTTTTTTTTATTCTTCTACTTTTTTTTCATTCACTTACATTTTTTCATTTCCGCGTGGTTCCTCTCCATGGAATTTGCATTTTTACGAAGCAAAGGCAATGCACGGGGTTTTGACATAGTGTTACGCTTTTTCGTTTTTCAATGGAGTTCTTTTTATAGATAAAACAGTTGGTCGTGTAATACGTTGCAAATTAATGGTAATTTTTTGTTAGAAAAGAAATAGATGTTTCAGTGTATATGTAATGGGGGAAAAAGGTGAATGTATACATTTTTTTGTATATGCTGGAAACCATAAGTGATACAAGGTATAATTTAGCAATAAATGTCAATTCTAAAAATATAGAATCTTTTTTTAATGAAAATATCATACTGTATAAAGTAAAAAAGGTTTCGATACATATTGAGGGCAATATTTTGAATGTTTATTAAAAAAATGCCGTTTGATAAAATTAATATATGGTAAATAAAATATATAACAAATAATACATAAAAATAAAATTTATTATAAATAATAAATATAATATATCATTTTAAACAATATGAATTTAGTTTAATTATAAATATTAAATTCATATGAATTACTATATTGCCCATCTCCGATTAAAAATATACAATTATTACACGTTTGCTTTGGATATTTACACTGATATTCGCAATATTGGTTTGCTTAAACCATTTCATCGTGATATCAATTTCCTAATTGTAATATAGGATAATAGTAGTGTCAAATAAATAAGTACATTAAGCGTTCGTTTCACCTTAGAGCAATATTTAAAATTATATGTTTAATACCTTAATGGAGCATAAAAGCAGGTGCTTTATAAATTATAGTACGTGATTCCAGTTTTTGATCTACCCTAACAATAACTGTGTTCAACTCTATTTACGTTTGTAATGAATTGTATCATCTATATATATTCGTCATTATTAAATCTGGAAAAATATATAAATTATCCCATAATATTTAAAAACTTAAATAAGAATAATAATAGAAACACATAAACATTAAAGCAAAATAAACACTGAGCCAAAGAATAAATAAAAAATATTGTGAAAATATCATTAAATTTACCGTGTTGCTTATTAAACATCAGTAATAATAAGTAAACATTAAAAATTACGTTTTTCGACAATGTTACTTATGTTTACTATGACAAGCACGGTAATATTCATTGGTTTTTGCTCTCAGTGAATGAATTGTAATTTTGCGAATTATACATTTTGTAAAATTATCAGTAATATTTAGAACGTTAATTCATTCGATTAAGATGGCCAGACAGTTTTTGTTTATAAAAATGTTTTCATAATTTAATTAAAAAAATTATTATTATTCTAATTAAATATTAATTTAGGAATATAGTTAGCGTATTTAATAATATATACCCAGTTTATTATTATTTTATTAACTTATTATTAATTGTATAAACTTATTATATCAAAAGGGCATTGTCTTAGTTAATTATGATCCAAATTAATGTCATTCACTTTCTCCTGAACAAAATTATATTCACATGCATTCAAAACAAGATAAAAAACAAGTAAAGCAAAAAAAAATCTGTCACATAACAGTGGATTGCACAGAAAGATATGCATCTTTTGTGGTTATCTATTTGTGGATCGAAAACAGCATTACATTTTCATAAATGAGCCACGCTTACAAGTTGATTCAATTGAAAATAAATAGAAGCTCAGTATCCCCATACCGCACACTCGAGCACGTCGTCATAAAACGTGACTCGATGCACGCCATAGTCCCGGCCTAAACAATTGCATTGACCTAGTTAGTCCCAGTTGAAGGATACAAGACGATAAAAAAGCTCGTCTACTTTGTCATCGACTTTTCAACAGTCAAACTCAGCAGTAGCAGCACCAGCGACCAAGAAAGTAGGGGTTGTTAACTCGGGTCAGAGCTATCGGTGCATTGCGATTATTTTTGGCCCCGAATTCGATCCGTCTTGTGAGACACGCGATTAAGCGCACGAGAGCGTGCGCACATACGTTCACTTGAACGTACCCTTGTAGAATCGCGGCCCAAAAAGAAGGGTTATGGGTACATTCGTATATGCACATCGCACACCCCTGATAGCCGAGTCTAGGTCGGTCATTCACCCTGATGACGATCCCCCAAGCGACGTCCGCCCCTGCGCCTGCCGCCCCACCATTCTCACACTCGCCAAGGGAAGGGTTAGGTAATATCCCCACCACAAAAACAGTGACGTCACCGTCGCTTCGCTTTTATTCCGACGTTGATCGAGAAGTCTGTCGTCCTTTTCTCATGACAAATGCTTAGGGAACAAATAATAATCATAGGCGTAGCCCTACAAAACGATTCGCGGTTTTTCGGCTTGAGAAAACATTTTTTTTTATGATTTTGTTTTTTGATGTAGACTTTTGGTCAGATCAGTTGCAAAAAATCAAATACGATGTGATTTCGAATTATCTTCGAAATTTTGTTTCATTAAATGTTTCATTACAAATAGATAGACTTATTTTATTTGATATTAATTTAAATTTTGAAATGTGTTTAAGAAATATAATATTCTCGAATTATTTGGTTATATTATATAATACGGCCAGACAGAAATATATTATAAATTAAACTTATATAATTAAATAAGTTATTAAGAATATAGTTTTACATTAATTCTGAAATTCTTCTAAAATAGTTCTTTTCGAAAATTATACTTATATATTCATAATTATTCACGGAAAATAAGAAATAGTTTATCCAACAGTAATAATTGAGTTAAATTTTACCAAAATTGATACTTAAAATTTGGATATCTATCATTCGTTTGTTTCAATAAAATACATTTCGCAATTAACTTATTCTGTTACATTGTGCAGCGCACTTTTAGTACGTTGACCATTGTATAATAGTACACCGTAAAAAACTATATATTTCTCGCGACAGTGGCGCCCTCGGAACATAATGTACTATTCCATGTCCCATTTTTGTATCATATAATTTTCAAATATTTAGAATATGTTCTTACATTCTGCATGTAATAATGTAACTTTAAATCATTTTACAAACTCATTTTGAAAGCCAATTGATTTGTTTATGTAAGATTAGAAATTGAAATGAGTATTATTGCTTGTATGAGAAACAGAAATTTGCAAAACCATTTTTAGTCTAACAAAAAACTGAATTATATACTTTCTGTGTCTTTTCCATTCATTTGTTGTTAATTATATCAGTAACAAATACATTATTCACTGAAGGAAGCATATTTGCGGTTCAGACTTCGTTTTCTACGGAAGAGAAAATTAAACGAAAATGTAGTTATGCGATTCAGTTACGTATCATTAATTAAGCTTACGTTAATATAATTTGTCACAAAACTTGTTCATTTGGACATATATTTAGTAAACAATTTTCTTCAGGAATTAATCAAAATATAATTAAAAAATTGAACATTTTTGTACAAGCTATTCGGTTTAGTGCTTGCACAGTTCAATCAAATATGATATATTTTTCTGCACTCGGAAAAGACTTCTTCATACCGAACAGCATAAGCACTGAAAAATAAACTTATAAGAACTGCGTAAAAATATAAGAGTTTCAAGCATAAAGATTTAATAATAATAAAAATAACCTATACCATACATTGTAAATATAATTTTTTTACATTTTCATATAACCGTCATTCAGCTTCATATTCAATCAATCAGAAAAAATTAATGTCGACTAACGTAATTTCAGTAGGTTAAATTTAATTATGTCAGGCAGAATTTGTGGTTATTGAATCAAACATTCGTTTCAATCCTAAATTTGATACAGTTAAGAAAAATATTATTCATTTATTTTAAATAAACATTTAGTTTAAAAATATGAAACAAACATTTTAATGTATGAAATCTAAGTCCGGTCTAATTAAATGAATCTTCGCCTGAGTGATTTGAAGTACCAATTAATGTATCCGCTCGTGCACAACCTACAATATAGACTTATCGACGAACGAATCTTGACCTGTGTTTTTGAGCTAACTGTTACAATATAATAAATATTTTGGTGCAAGTTTATGATACAAAGTAATACTTACCGGTATTGAACAATATACTTTTAACACAACTTTATTCTTAAATAAAAATGAAAATGTGAAAGAATTAAAATACAAGGTAACGTAACGAAAAATGGAAAAAATATAAAATAGACATTATCTCGTTACATTAAATATATTTATATAAATGAACGTCCCCCATTCTAAAAAATGTATTTTATATATTTTAGTAAACAAACGCTTATCATCCGATTGTCAATTAAATTGTCATAATTCGCGAATATTTACTATAAAAGATGCAAACTTCATCACTGAGTCATAATACATAAAGCAAGAAATCTATATATTTGAAATATAAATTATTTATCTGCATAGTGCCAAAAAATAAATCATAAGGTGACTTGTTATAAGGCCAGAAAATTTCAAATAAGAAATTGTTGCACGAATACAAGTAAATAACTTTCGAAGGTAAAATAATCGCCAGCATCTTTGTACTAAACTAACAAAAATGTTGGTAAGATTTTCTAGTGAGCAATCAACTCCAAAGATTTCCGACTATTCTGTTTACATTTCTCCGCGAAAATTCGAAACAAATTTCCTTTAATCATTTACCTGGTAACTCAGTAAAGCTTATATAAATGGCATAACCGCTTCTGATTTTCCTTTGTTTCCGTTACATGTATTTTAACAAGCTATATTTCATTATGAATCAGTTTATAATTGGTAATAAACTGGGTCAATTTGTGTTATTTTATATTTATTTTATTTAACAAATTAACGAGAGTACTCCCTCTATACAAAATAAAATGCATATTGCACGTGAGTAGAGCTCTAAAATAAAGTTATAATTGAAAAACGAAGAGTAACAGTTAATTACTAATAAATACAATTCAAACATAGCAATTAAGTAACGATCCATCAATTAATATCATACAAGCACGATACACTCAATCCATAAGTATTGTTCGAACACAATCAAAAAAAGCGAAGAAATCAGTGCCAAAAATGTTAATATTGTTACAAAAATAATTACCATAGAAACAAATTCGACTTATCGTTCTAGTAAAAATTTACAGCTTATCTGACCATTTAAAATTTTGTATAAGAGAAGAGATCAGCAATAATTCTTCTCTTGCTCAGAGATGTTATAGAGAATTTGGCTCTAATTCTGCTATAATTATGATCGTCAAATCGCATCGGAGTACCATCAATAAATGCGAGTTTTCTCAAAAATATCGACTCGACTGACTCTAATAGCCTCGAACCGTTGATGATGCTGGCAAATAGCAAAATATAGGATGACGGTAAACTTCCCTAGTAGAATTTTGAACTTGGCTGAACCTGGGGCCTTCTTAGGCAAATCCTGTTCCAAGATTGGACCAACATTGGCCCTATGTGGGATTTTTTAGGGACCCACATTGGTTTGAAACGCTAACCT
>JABFPJ010004541.1:0-13618 GCA_022817425.1 Gryon sp. ZL-2020 | reverse complement strand
AGCTATTACGTCATTATCAAAACTATTTAATTTCAACCACAGGCCCAGTACTGGCTCAGTACTGGCTCTGGCCTAGAGCAAACCTTCAGCATGTATTCATGTTTTAGATAGAATAATTTCGAAGGCACCGTAAACCAGTGGTAAAGTACGAGACTAGTAACCTGAAGGACCGAAGTTCAATTCTCATCAGAAAATTAAAAAAAATATAATTTACAATTTTAACAAGTAAAAAATTAATAGTAATATTAATTTGATACAGAAAAAAACAAATACGAACTCAAAATAGAATATATTTATTTTTTATTAATGAAAATTAATTGCAAAAAACCACTGGCAGTCAGTACTGGACCAGTACAGACACAGTACTAATTGCCAGCCGTTGATATCTGTGAAATGCCAGAGTATATTGGTGTTTCATCCCAGTGCTGGCTCGTACTCCATTTACAACGGTCACCCAATGGTGACTAGTAAAGTGCCAGTGCTCAGCCATTCGACAATTTCTATTTGGGTAATATGTAAAATTCCAATTATGTTTGTTTGTTTGTAAGTCAATCACGTAAAATTTACCGAACCGCTTTTAACCGCATTTTGAGAGAATATAGCCCTAAGCGTCTAAAGTGCCGTAGCCTTTATATTTTTGCATTATATACATTTGATATTTAGAAATAAATTTGTTATGTCATAGTTTCATCCATTCCCGGGGGATGTCGTAAGGAGATCATTAGGAGTCACAGCGATTTAGTCAGTACTCATAGATGGTCATAGGGAAGAGATCATATAAAGTTTTGTCCGGGCGAAGCCGGAGATTCAGCTAATTTGTTTAAAATTCTAAACTATTTTTTGCATAAAAATCTATATTTCATGTAAATATTAAAAAATACTTCAAAAATATTTATCAATTGATTTATTTATTATTTTGATACAATATTACATCCATTTAAAACTGCATTTCACTAAACAAATAAATTTTTTTAACAAAAATATGTCTGTTACTGCGGTTTTCAATACATTTTTTAATGATTTTCTTAATTTATGGTAACAAATCGTAATATAATGTCAAAAATGTATACAAAGCAATAATTGCTTGAAATAACTGTTTTTTAATATGTATATACAAACATGATTTTATTTTATATTTTAAAATATCAATTAACCTTTGAATAACACATTTTAATAAAAATAAACACCTTCATTAAACACTATGACTATATATTATAGATCTCGTAACTTTGAGTAGGAGTTACGAGATAGTTTTATAATACTTTATAATATAAATGGTGTTGAACATTAAACTTGACCTAACATTGTATGTTAACATTCTCTATTTATTTTGATTTGACTTTATCATTATGTGTAAGTTAACTGTACAATTGTACCTAACGAATTAAAGATACTGAATGGAAACGTCAACACATTTACATGTCATAATTTATTGAATTCGCACTCGCATAAAATGAAGTAAAATTTTTCATTTTAAGTTCACAAATAGCATGTACAGATGAAATTTGAATGTTTTATTATAAAATTTAATGTTGCGATAATTTTGTTGAAGTGATGTTTAGCGGAATTAGCCACTTGACTTCACATACCCTCTCCGATGTTCTTATAAATGTCAACCTATAGATATTTCGTGAACCACAACCACACACAAAAATTAATTATAAAATTAATTTTGAGTTTCGTATTAAAAATTATTATTAAATTTTTTATTTATTGCTTTCACGTATTGTTTTTTTTTTCATTAAATTATCCCTAATTTACTTTTTTTTAATTTTGTTTATTTATATAAAAATGTGTTCAATAATGTAATTTCGAATTCTACCGGATGCTAAGTTAAGCATCATACAGGACAATTTCGATGATGAGAGTGTATTACTTAATTAAATATAAAATAATATTGATAAAATAGTTTTAAAAAAACCTGATTTACATTCTCAATCAGTATAAGTGTGAATGAATGAAATAATTAGATATAAAAATGTATATATTTCATTTATATTATCAGCAAATTTTATGCAAATTCTGTGCAGACATTTTTATCAATTTTCGTAAAAATTGTCTACTGTGTTTTTAGGGAGTAGAACAATAAACAATTTATTAAATAATATCAATTTATTCTGCACTTCTGAGAATATCAACTGATATTTAAAATATAAGGTGTACGAATGTGCTGGTATAGTGGTCATATCTAAATAGCACTTACAATATATATATTTTAAGAATATCTTGAATATTGAAATGCACAGTCATCATTAAAATGCTTATTTATATCTGCATATTACATATTCTTATTTTTTAAAAGAAACTTTAAGCAGCATAATTTGCAATGCCATTTGCGTAATTAAGAAAATCGGTGGACTTTTGACGTCAAGATTTTGAAAATTATGTTTGATAATATAATTAAGTAAAATGAGAATATGTAAGCAAAAAGATTAAAATATCAACATAATATAATAATAAATTCAATCATTTAACGTTTTCTTTACCCTAAAAACACAGCTTGATAAAAATTTACTCAAATAATTTAATCAAATTTTTCGCTGCACAGTGTCTGCAAATTTGAATAAATTTTAAGGAGGTTCAGGTGTTACTTTAAAAATGATAAAATTTAAAAAAAAAATATATTTTATAGAAAAAGGCATACACATTAATCTCCCGAAATTTAATTGAAATCCACACGCTAGTTACAGAGGGAAAAAATCGTAAAAATTATGAAAAATACATATAGTCTAATGGAACACGATTTTCGTAACTAAATATAAGTATGTTCCTATGTTGAAAATATGTTAAAATTTTAATATGTAAAAAATACACTAATAATCTTTCAAGGGGCAAAATTCCAAGCATCTCTGCCCGCTAATTTTTTGTAATGTTAAATTTAAAAAATTGTAACATAATAATATTTATTTTTTGACACCGATCTGGCAACGTTGCACAATAGAATAAAGGCCGCGTCATTCAAATAACTATAACGCAAGTAATACAAATATGATATATTTATTTGTTACATTATTTTATATTAAATAATTTACTCTACTTACTATTCATATTATTATTCATATTTATTTGAAGCTTCATTAAGGGTTAATTTAAGGTTAAATGAGAATAAGTTCATTTTGTAATATTTTAAGTTCTGCAATTTGTAAATATTAATATAATGACAATTTAATTTTATTGACATTAATTAATGTCATTAATCAATAAAAAATTAAAATTAATGTAAATTAATTATTATAATTATAAAATGATTATAATTTTAATAATTATTAATTAATTATTGAAATAAATGAATTTATTAATGTATTATAGCGGGTCATATTTTCATAATTTTAAATGGTTATGTTTACATAACTGTCATAATAAGCAATTAACTATCATGAAGTTAAAAACAACAACTTCATGTCAGATTAGTAGCGATAAAAAGTATGCATCGTTGCCAGATTTATAAATGACATTTTTGCTGCTAACTTCACCCGATGGTGTAACACCGGAACCTCCTTAATCAAACCTGAGATTTTAAGAATGATAAATGATTTTAATGAGACGAATAAATAGTCAAAATACATGTTTGACAGTGATTTTGACTCTAGTCGTTTTCCCGAGCAGAGTTTAGAAGCCGAGCTGAGGGCGAGGTTTGTAACCGCGAGGTTACAATTGAGGGGCATTTAAACGGGTATATTTACATAAACCGTAGGCATTAGTATATGGAAATATGCTTAGGAAAAAAATTTCAAGTATTTTCATAAAAAATTAACTAAGATACAGCGAGTTGATTACAAAAAAGTTATTGATTTTTGTACTTCGAAAAAAAACAAGTTTTATTTTTTTATTATATTAAATATTCAACTTACAAAAAAAGGCAAATACAAAAAAGATGCCTTTTTTTGTGCTTAACACGGCAGTATTTTTTAATAATAACTTTTTTAAATTTTATTTTTTCATAAAATTCCCTCGATTTGGAAAATCGTATGACGGACTTTCGAGCGCAAGTGCCCTTATAGAATCCGGCCCCTCAATTCCCGAGGTATTCCAGAGATTAAAATTCCCAATTTCATCGCCCTCGTTGCATAATATAATATTTTAATGGGCCCAAATACAACTATTACTGAATAATAACTTCTGAATACTGATAAATAACTAACTACACTGATCGTAGTTACTATACATGCATTTATATTTATAATGTCATCGCAGAATTTATTGATTATTTGTGGTCACTTTATTGTTTGAATGAATATCACAATTAACAATCGAAATCGATAATGAAATTATTCGGACATGACAAATCACAAATTTTATTAAGATTTGCTCAAATGCGCGGACACTGCACAACACAAACTTTGATCAAATCATTTATGTATTTTTATGTTTTTTGGATACATTTAATTTCATTTTAAACGATTATTAATAACTTTAAAATTTGTATCGTACGAATTTGTAGAAGATGACTTATATTTTGTTAGTAACTTATATTTTCTTTGAGTAAGAAAGGAAGAACATCTATTCACTGTAAAAGCAGACGTTTTATACACGTTTTAAACGCGTTTTAATTTAAAACATAACACACAAAACGATGATTTATTCTATATATGCATTTCGATTTTTATGTGTTTTAACAGCATGTGTTTTATATTAAAATATAAAACCTGTTTTACAAATGTTTTGTGTTTTAAATGTTTATAAAAAAACATGTTCCAAAACACATTTTGTGTTTTATCATAAAATTATTGCTTATATATAAAACATTTGATCACAAAACACGTAATATTACACAGAGAGAAAATTCACCGTCTTATACGGTGGTAATTCTACGTCGTTTTATATGGTGAAATTTTCCTCAGAATTTCTGCTGAATTTGTCGTTTAATAAGTTAAACTATTCCACCAGAAAATTCTGTGTTAATAACCCTATAATCCGTAAAGTGTCACCGTTTTATCCCGGGATTCGAAAAGTATTGTTGATGCATCAAAAGAAGCGGCCGGTCATTTAAAAATATCATTATATATAAATATTTCAGAACCGGCGATAATACGTGGTCAGTCACCGGATAAACCGAGGATTTTCGATGGTATTTTTCAATATCATATCATCCTTTTAAATGGCGGCAGTTCTTCAACGAATTATACCACAATTTAACAGCGTTTATTATGGAAAATATATTCATCGTTTTATACCTCAAAACAATCGTTTTAAACGTTAAGAATCAAGTGATTATTCGGCAAAGACTTTCATCGTTTTATTAGTAAAGTATTTCCCCGCAAAAAACGATGAAATTTCTCTCTGTGTAGTAATATATTTTATTTAAATAAAACACTTTATTTAAAACGGTCATAAGTAACTTACTTTTTGTACTGTTTAATAATATAGATACAAATAAAATAGCAATAAAGAAGATAGTTTTTTAAATCGTTGTGCCGCAAAGTTTGTGCCACATACTAGTGTTTTAATTTAAAACACATTTGTCCCTAGTTTTAAAACATGTTTTAATGTTTTATAAAGATTTTTTAAGCTATAAAATATGTTTTAATTTAAAACACAAAATTGAGTTTTACTTTATAATACTGAAAGACGTTTTAGTATGAAATACAAAAATACACTTTACAAAGATATTTATGAATTAAAGCGTGTTGCCAATCGAAACGACAGATTTTGGCGACTTTCATCGTCTTTTTATCATTGGGTCTTAATTTATTTAAAATTAGCAAGCACCATCTATTTCAAGACGGCAGTTATGCTTTCGAAAATGTTTATTAAGTAGTTTTCCATTATTTTAAACAGTTTTGTGCATGGTATGATGACTTGCAGTATAAGATGAAATTAAAATGTCTGATGTGTGTTTTCGAAACAGAAAATTATGAGTATCTTATTTCTCACATTAATAAATATTATAAAAAAGTCCAAATTTAAAAGCAGTTTGTTGCATTAAATGGTTTTCAATGGTTCTTCATAATAAAGAATCAACCGGAGCAACTTAATTAATTTTTGCTTCATAGCATCAACATCACGTTCATTTTTGTCTTCTAAAATTATTTTTTCGTTACTCATCCACGAAAAACGCACTTTTCACTCCTAGGAGGTTTTTGAAAAGTGCGTTTTTTCGTTCCCTCGTAACGAAAAATATCGTTTGCATCATGGGAGACAAACAGAAATCCCTTCCTCGTGCGATTACAAACTTCGCCTTCGGCTCGGATTGTAAACTTCGCACGAGGTAGCGAATTTCTGTTTTTGTCTCCCTTGATACAAAAAATACTATTTTTGTACTACTGACCAACTTTGCAAAATATCGTCTTCATTTGTATAAACAAAAGTATGATTAACTTTTAATTATAGAATTAAAGAAAGCAACTTTTTTTAAATGATTTTGCCAACAGCCACGAACGACAATTACCTACGCAACTAAACACAAACGATTCTGCGGCACAACTATTTAAAAACTATCTTCTTTATTGCTCCAAACAGTACTTATGAACGTTTTAAATAAAGTGTTTTATTTAAATGAAATGTGTTACTAATATTACGTGTTTTATGATCACATGTTTTATATATAAGCAATCGTTTTATTATAAAACACAAAATGCGTTTTAGAAAATGTGTTTAAAACACAACATTTAAAACACAAAACATTTGTAAATAAAGTTTTATGTTTTAATATAAAACACATGCTCTTAAAACACATAAAAATCGAAACGCATATATAGAATAAAACATCGTTTTGTGTGTTATGTTTCAAATTAAAACACATTACAATACACTCAAAATGACATATGTGATTTTACAGTACGTTTTCCAGTTAATATCACTTTAAAATAACACTATGTATCCGAGTAAACTTGTGATGGTAAAAATGCATTTAGTAAATTTTACTTTTTGACTTAGTAGTTTTTTTATAATTTTAACATTATAAAATAAATCCCTCCCCGAGTTTCGAACTCGGTACCTGCCACTGTTTCTTAATAAGCCGTCGTACTTTAACCTCGCGGCTATTCGCCCGACTGTCGTTAAAAGGCTTGTTATGTTACTTAAACTATCAAGGCGTGAAATTTACTTTCACATAATATTTACAATAAGACTTAGTAAAAATTCATCAAATATTTGTAAAAATTACTAATTATTTAGTAAAAATTCTTCAAAATTAAGCAAATTTTAATAAAAATCTAACAATTATCACGAAAACGACATTACCGTCATCACAAGTTTACTGGGATACATAGTAATATTTAATGAGTTATTTTCTTACGTGCACAAAAAAATGTATTATTACAGCATTTTATTTGAAATGTACATTATTTAAACTAAAAATACAGCTCTGCTGTGAAATCTACTAAGAATTAAAATATATATAATAAACTTACTGTAATTTTACAATGTAAAGTTTTGAGTGTAAAACGTGTATAAAACGTCTGCTTTTACAGTGTAAGTGAAATTTCACATATAAATCCGAAATTTCGGTGATATTTTTCGTAGTTTTTCTGGCACAATTTCTTTTATCCACAAACGCTAGGTTTATTATGTCACGGTTAATATTACAGACTCATTTGCATTGAAGATGGAAATGAGTCATACGAAAATCAAGATCCACAAAGAAAGTTTATTCAGGGATGTGCAGGAGAAGCATAAATGAGAAATTTGACTTCCTTTATTACAATTTCTTAGATCACGTATGAATTATTTTTCACTTTTTTAAATTCTTTTTTTTATTTTTAACTTTACTTTTGACTTTAATTTTTTAAAGAACTTTTTGAACCAAGAAATTTAAATCTTGAGATATATATTTCTTGACTTTAAAGAAAAAATCAAGCTTTCTCAATCTTTATGGTTGCTGAAATTTCTTGGTGACCAAAATTTACGAAACCAGACATGACAAAATTTCGTATTCCGCGATATATCACAATTCTTACGTAACAACTTGGGTTTTTTGCAAACTCTTAATAACCGAGCTGGCTTAATGGTTAAGATTGTCATATTCGCAATCAGCCGTTAGCGGGTTCGATTCTCGCTGCCACTCACTCTGATTAGGTTTTCGTGATTCCCTGATCATAAAGGCGAAAGTCGGACTGTGTAAACTAAAGTCACGCTACGATTTGCACATTTTAAGTAAATGATTTTTATTGAAATATTTATGCGTATGATTACGAATTCAATTTTGTTAATTCAACCAAATTTTTCATTGTTACACTCTAAAAACAAGTGTTTCGTTTTGAAACATTTTGTCGCAGCTTTTAAAACTTTTATAAGTATTTCAAAATTTTCACCTATCTTTTTATAATGGGAAACATTGCGCATGTTTCAAAATTGAAACACTAGTTTTTGGAGTGTATTTATATAACAACAAATTTTTTCCGTTTAACCAAATTAGATAAAGATTTTGCTTATTTTACAAAATGCTTTGTTTAAAGAAGTCTCAATTTAATATATTTAACAAAATATCAGACTGAATAAGATAATTAAATGAATTAATTAATTTAAAAATTAAAATTCAATTCAATTAACTTCAAAATTAAATTAAATTAATTTTGAAAAATTGTGATTTATTGAATTAAAAAAATATTGTCATTTCAGTCCTTGTGTTTCTGTGCATTTAATTAATTACTGAATTTTATAAGCAAAAAGATAAAATGTGTCATCTATGTCACACAATTGCAATATGAGATTAGTTCCACACGTAACATGAATAATTTAATGTAAAATTACAATGTGAAAATACAATGGTCTTAAATATATCATAGCATTTAAATTAACTTTTTTTTTCTCTTGGATTACTATCCACGACTCAACGTCTTCAAACAAACATTAAGTAACTGTTTCGAAGATAATGCTCGGAATATAATTAGAAGCTTGAATTCTAATGAAATGGAGGAAAATTAGATTTAACTCTTTTTCTCAGCAAAACGCAGAATAACCAATGTATTCTTGTGAAACAGTAGTGTATTTTTATTCTAATAAAAATCAGCACAAGTTTTTATCGATTAAAAATCATTTTATTCCATAATAATATTTTTTCACGTAATAAAAAAATTAATGACACAATTCAAAAAATAATATGTACATTATTTTTAGTCAATTTTATTTAATTCCAACTTTTAGATTTTATATTTGAACAAATAATGTGAAAATGTAAACAAAGTAAATAACAATTAAAACGTTTGCATTACAATGAATCTTTTCACAAAGTGGTTATTAAGTTGTTAAAAGTGTTTTGCAAACGTAAAGCTTTACCCTTTATATAAATAATGTAAGAAAAATGTGGTTATTCATTCCTTTCGAAAAGTTCCTTTAAAAGAGCTCCCGGTTGTATATAAATTTACTTGTAATCGTTCGTAATTTCATAAATATCATTTTAAATATATAACTTTAATTTTACAATTTTATAATTTTTATATAATAATAATACTTTTTTCATAAAACACAAACTTCTATTAATTAAATATTTAACACTAATTCCCGACAGTCATTGCTTAATTACAAAAGGATTATTCCAAAATATTATTTAAATGTATACACTGAAAAAGTACAAAAAGGATTAACTTCTAAACAATAGACAAATCACTTTGATGACATAAGAAGCCTTTAAATGGTCGGAAGAATAGAATTACACGGTTTTACGAACAAAATCACTCGCTTGCAAAAGCGGTCAATTTTTCGGTTAGAAGCAAAACATGGAAAAATTGTTTTGTGATTTGTTTGCTATGAAAACTATGTAATTAGTTCACCTTCACTTTTCTCAGTGTACTATCATATCAAATAAAAAACACGGTTAATGAAAAGATATAAATTCAATAGGAATCAATATGTCATTTATTCAGGAGAGGACAACTCGATTTCAATATGGAAAAAAAATTATATAAAATAAAACCTTTCCTTTATCATGTAGTATTTGTTTATAGTATAATTTGCATTAAAGATTAGATCTGTTACCATTGATTCGTTATCGCTATATAACTAAGATTGTCCATGTTCATATTTTCAAACTGTAATAAATTTCCAACGATACAAAAAATTGTTGTTTCTATACGATCGTTTATTACTCATGAATTTCCTTATTTCTCATATGCCGACTTTCTGTAAATCTATTTTCATCCTTCAAATCTACATTACAGTTTCGATTGTGAAAATGACACGACTATAAAATCGCGATCACCAATGATATATATACATATAATTGAATTATTTTTATCGCATGTCCCTATGCAAAATATACATAATTTCTCTAAATTACATAAACATTCCTCTATTAATGATGAAAAGTATAAATTAAATCATTTAATCGATTTAAACCTTAAACCTATTGATTCAATCGTATAAACAATCAAAAGTGTAACAATCTTCTACATTTTTAAATAAAATTATAATGATATCTTTAGCGATCGCAAAGTTCTTATCCGAACTAATTATCTTCTCTAATTAGAAATTAAGATTTCGTGTATCTTAAATCGATACACTGAAATGAGAGCAAGACAAGCACCGATCGTTCACGATCATTTTAATAACGTGCATTTAATTTTCGATTGATTATCGACAATCCCGAGACGGGGATCGGACATTTTTACTGAGCGCGGAAATCGTGACTGATAAAACGCCGTAAATAATAAAGCCAATGGCAGCAGTACCAGAAGGAATTGAAATGCCTAAGATTAAGAGGTGGAAGTTGACGAATAATTTAGAGACGATGGAGAACGGTGCCGCTCTTTAGTTAGTTCGAGCGATAGTGAGCAGCGAACATCTAGCACAGGTACGAGTTTTGGCGAGTGTCTTCGCGTTCTGTTTTCTGTCGGGATAACTGTATCGCACATTTGAATATCATTTCTACGCCAAACATCGTCGCAGGCGGACGTGCACTTTATTATAATCACAAAGAGTGAACAAGCGGTGAGTGTCGGAAATTGCTCATTTGACATTTCGCCTTTAACTACCTTTTTTATTATTTACTTTTACTCCATCAATTGTTTCCCACGCGGTTTCTTATCACTTTTACGATGCAAAGGGTGATTTCAATTTAGCGCTCCGTTGAAACAAAGTCAAATGAATTGCTGCAAAATAAAATGAAGATACAAAATTGTACTGAAATATATTACACATTCCTGGAAACAACTTTGAAAAAAAGTAAAATTTAAATCAGAAGTTACGATAATTGCATCTTCAAATTAGAACACTTCCTATTAACTTTCAGTTAATGGGAAATTCTACGAAGAAAAAGTGATATGACGTATTACCAAATCGTTTGACATTGCTGTTGTTGTAAGTTGAAAATTTTACTGTATTGGTTTCGATGGGTGGTATTGTTATACAAAATATAACTCAAAAAAACAAAAAGTTTCAAACTAACGAATTTTATAAAATAAAGAAAATTAAGTTCAGTTAATGGGAAAGTGAATCTAAGGTTTACTTCACGCTAAGAAAAGTGATATTATATATTACTAAACTTGTTGTAATTATTGTAATACATGAAGCTAAAAATGAAGAAGAAAAAATATTACATTTACCGTAATTTGTATTTTTTTAATTATTTTTGTATTTTTTTTTTATTTTCTTCATTTGTAATAAAACAAGGAAACGTATTGTATTTCTAACAATAATTATTGTAACAATAAATGTACTAATTGTGATAAAAATATTTTTATGTTAAAATTAAAGTATAACATTAAATTTTATTATAATAATAAAATAACAATAAATATAAATAAGATATTAAACGTAAGAAACATTTTTTCTCATAAAATATCATTTTTGATAAATTAAATACATTTTCTATTATCATAATAATATTCTACGTAGATTAAACAATGGCACATCCACATTATGCCGCTATGAAATTATCCATTAAAGTAAACTGGAAAGACAATGTAAACAGAGTTGCCGTAACTCCAATGCGGATCAATGTAAAAATTTCTTTCTTTCTCGTCAATTGTGAATTGCTCCTCGAGGAAGTGTTTACTTTCCGGTCTAAATTAAATTGCATTCAACTTCAGATTTTCGCATCGTACACGTAATATTTATCACATCATTATTTCACACTTTAATAAATGTATTATTTATATATGTTAATGATATTAAAGTTATACGTTTATATTATTATACGATATTAAAATAACCAACTCATATCAGGTTTAATTTCAGAAAACACAATGTATAAATGCAGTCAAATGAGTGTAGTAGAACAGGTTTTGGTATACGTTAATCTAATAAACATTTCAGTTTATCAATGAAATAGTCATGAATGAAAGTAAATTGAAAAAAATCAACGCACATTGCTATAATTATAGAATAAATCTATTTAATTTAATCTGTAATCGAATAAAACAAAATTTTAATCTGTAAATCGAATGTCTTCATGATTATAAAAAAAATAGTTAGTGGCAATGTCACTTTTATTAGAAAATAATTAGCCGGCTTAAGAGTTAGTCGAAAAACTTTCACCGGTGTACTTTTTTGGTCATTTTTACAACTACCTTGTTTATTCAACTAGATTACTCCGGGAGTAAAAAAATTTGCGTAAAGTAGTTTTCCTGTAGAACCATTATTATAATTACAAAAGAAAAATAATCAAATATTTTATATGTATTATTTACTTTCATTTAAAAAAATTTTGCTTTATTAACAAATTTTGATTAAATTGAGTAATACAATAAGAGCAATAAAATAATAAATATTGTTATATTTCTTTGTATTTATGTTGTATATGCATAATTTTACAAAAATTACTTAAAAATATAAAATAAAATTTGTAATAATTAATGATACTTCGTATAAAATTTCGTTAATCCTTTCCTCGACTTTTATATGATTAATCAATCATACATCTATAGAAAAGGTAAATTTTTAATTGAAAATATTGAATTTGTATAGGACTTAATAATAATCTTTTTATTTTTATTAAAAATAATTTGGTATTAAAAGGGTTAAATGTAGAAATGTTTATTATATTTTATAGTCTTTTTTGTAAAATTATGCACATTAGGAAATATATCGAGCAGATTTTTTACAGAATTACATTATCATAAATGAAATATACTTTTGACGATCTCATTTCAATGGATATTTAGAATGTAATCTGCAAGTGCTTCGCCTGCTTATAATTTGTTGAAGAAACTTCACACGAAGTAATTTCTGTTATACAAAGTTTGCCTGCGAGAATTGTAGTCAAAGATGCACGAAAGTATATACTTGTATCCCTTTTTTTCGTTTCTTGTTTTCGCATTTGAGAAACGGAAAGCGTAAGTCGGTAAAATTTGTATTTAAGCCGTCCCTTCGAGACGTATCAATTCCAAGGCTTTTGTTCCGGGGTAATTCAAGACACGAAACGCCAACAGAAAGTTTTATGTAACGAGAAAGAAAGTTATGTCACCCCGACATTGTCGATAGCGAAACTGCAATTCATAAATTCGCTAAATTCAAATTCGAATTTTTGACCGCACACTCGCTCTTTTTCTATTACGCCAACGGCGAAACAACCGTTCATGAGGACGAAGTTGGTGAAAGGGATCGCCTCGTTTCCGATAATGGAGCAAGACGTGTAAATACAAAACCAACTCCACGCAAAACAAGCTTGTGTGTTGTATGTGATTGTATAAATATATATATATATATATATATATATATATATATATATATATATCACATG
>JABFPJ010004540.1:0-13620 GCA_022817425.1 Gryon sp. ZL-2020 | reverse complement strand
GATATTGCCCATATATTGTCCATATATTGTAAAGAATTAAAAAAAATTGTTTAATCCATTATTTAGTGTAATCTTAACTTCTTTTAATTTAGAACATTAAAAAAGTGAATATACTTTTTCAATTAAATATTACTAGAAAAGATGCAAATATCCTATATTGCACTTTTCCCTCGAATTGTTAAGAAAATACTTTTTTGAATTTATTGAAACAGATTACAGCACACGGCTTGTTAAAAACCGATCGATCACGTACAAATCGTGATTCTGGGTTAGTCTGTCGATTTAAGTAGTAATAATGCATTGCAATCGTGATCGTTAATTTAATGACTAGTTTTTGTCGCAGTTAATATTTGTAAATAAAAATTTCAAAAACCATTCTAAAGTACAAGAATTAAAAACTCTTTTTCGTAATACTTTTACAAATTTCAGATGAAAAAATTGTTCAAAGTTGATGAAAAAGCGAATTAAACATTCTTACAAAGTATCAACTTTCAATCCTTCTTCTGGATTATACAATTATTTTTAATTCTTATCAAAATATAAAATGAAATGGAAAAATTGCAAATAATATTATTTTGCAATTACTTTTCTTTGTATTTCAATATATTATCATACTTTGAAACCATAAAGCAACCAAACATAAACCGTTTATATAATAATTCCATATCATAAAAACTGTTATTATTTTGTAATTTAATAATTAAAAAAAAAATACGATAAAAAATTGTAAAAGCAAAAGTTCAATAATCACGTGTTAACGAACTTTGTCAAATATTTCACTTATTTTGTTTTCCATTTTTTTAGTTCGAATTCATCATAATGTAAACACTGCTGGACACATATGAACGATCGATTAGATTTGTTTGCGTACTTTTTTTCAAGTTATTTCATTTAGATATTACTTTTTTCAACTCACCTCGTAAAATATACATTTACATTATCAAATATACGTGTAACAATAAATAAATATTTGATTTTTTGTTCTACGTTCAAATCCATTATATTTCTATTTAATTACACGCAAAAATGTTTGTGTGTTTTCTGTTCACCTTCTGAATTAATAAAATTCAAATTCTATACCTTGACATTTTACAAATTCCAAAAAACAGACTAAATTTTTAAATATCATTAACCTTTTCCAACAAAAAAAAACAAAAAAAAACTTTAACCTAAAAAATAAAAAAAAAGGTTAGTTAAAAAAGCTATAACGCTAAATCCGAGTTATACATTTCCGTTTGCAATCATTTGCAATGATTCGTCGAATCTATTTTCACGTGTATACGTTGGTGATAAAATTGGTCGGGTCCTCTCGTTGAAAACGTGGCCCATTGGTATGAGTGGATTTCTGGCTGGGATATGCTTTGACGTTAGCGAAAAAGCGGTGGAAAAAGTCGTGTTCATAGGAATAAATGGAAAATGGCTGACATCGATGATGAGTACCACTGACTGGCGCCATGTTGGATACCATGGTTGAGCTTGGAATGGGGTGCTGTTTCCGGTTCTGCAGGGCTGGCTAGGTACGTCTATACCGCTGCCACATATATAGCCTCCCTATAGCTTTCCCTCCTCGTTTCACCCTCAACCCTCACCCTCAACCCGGGGGAGATTGCGGGGGGAAGGGGTATAGGGGTTTCTGGGTGGGGCGAGGGGGAGGGGGGAGGCAAGTGTGGGCGGACAAAATGGCCGCTGTGGAAACCCCCGAGGTAGACGGAGGTATTCCTTCGGTTTCTGCCTGCTTTTCCAAGATCCAAGTTTTGGGCTCCTCTCAAGAGAAGAGGCTTCAAGAACGCTCAATCTTAGACTCCTGACTACGGATCTTCGGGCTTCGACTTTGGACCAACTGCCAACAACTCGTGGCAAAACTCGATACCCTCGGCAACTTCGTCCAAGTCCAAGAAGAAGATGAGATATATATCTATATATATATATATATCTATATCTATATATATGTATATATATATATATATATCTGTATATATGTATATATATCTATATATATGTATATATATCTATATATATGTATATAAAAATATATATATATATATATTAAAGAGAGAGAGAGAGAGAGAGAGAGAGATAGTTGGAGAATTGAAGAGAGACAGAGACAGGTTGCATTAATGGGACAGAGCATACCTCTGAGCAACGTTGAGAGAACGCCAAAGACACCGCAACATCGGCTTCCGCATGCTCTCTGGTATGCTAAGCGATGACATGCCTCAGATACTTTTGTTTATACAGCGCTAGTTTGCTGCAATTGGAAGAGACTCATCTTTCGAGATATAATGCCGCTTATGCTCGGCCGGATTTAAGTTCACTTGGAGGATAGTTAAAATTCACTTTCTATTCAGCTTCTGGGGCCACGTTTTAGTCGTGAAAATACGCTACAATGTTTCCACGCTTTAATCTTAAGACTTATTGTTTAATTTGAAATCATGTAAGACTTTTACAAAGCTATTCACTCATTTACAACGCAAGCAGTGGGTTATTGTTAATGTAAACTTTACAATTGTTTTGTAACATATTGAAATGAAAAGAAGGATTATGCTAATTGTAAATGTGAGGGCGCAAAATTGCCCTTTTTTGACCTATATTTGAGGAGTTTGAAAGTTTTGAGGATTTAAGAGCAAAATGTGATGCAAATAAAGCTGAAAGAGAATAATTAGATGAACAAAAAGTTTGCTTTTGTTTAAGTTTTATTAATTAATATTTGCTTTTTTTTCTGCGTGGGTTTTTTTTAAATAGAATTCAATTAAAATTGATTTCTGTATTGGTTGGAGGGTTTATAAATATTGATATAGTAACGATATAAGAGTAGTCAATAAAATTTAACACGCTCAATTATGGGTTTAAGCGAGAAAGCTTTTCATATGAGTTTTCATATACGTGATCAATTTTTTAGCTTAATTTCCCGAAAGGGTCTTCGTATCTTTTGCCGTTACGGTGAAGCGCATTGACTCCGAGGTGATGATTTAGTTCGCATCGTAAACAAGAGATTTGTAGAGCACCCTTTTTGCGATCATGTGCAATTAATTTACATTCGATCAATATTTAATAACAATTTATCGAGTAATCAGTTCAAGTGAAAGCGAGCCATTTTTAGCTTATCAAACTGACAGATATTTGATTTCAATTTTGATGTAATATTATTCTTTGAGTATATTTTCGATGAACATTCTAATCGCAATTTAGATTTGCAATAGTTAATGTGCAATGAAAATCATTTCAATTTCAACAGAAAATTTGAACAATGTATAATGATTTATTATTCGAGAAAGTAATTTGAGTAATGATTCTTATTTGAAAAATTGATTTTTTTAAAGCGACTTAACATTTGGAGATAATGTCAATTCCAAAAAATTCAGCGTATGGAAATTTCGCAGGAATTCCTTAGGAAAACCTAGGAAATCTTATGACATCTTATGATATCCCTCTGACATCACTGGAAAATCCCTACATCTTTAAGACATCCCTACGAAGTCCCTACTAAATTCCTATCAAAGCCTTATGAAACCCCTATGAAATCCTTATGAAATCCCTATGAAACCCGCATGAAATCCTTATGAAATCCCTATGAAACCCCCATGAAATCCCTATGAAATCCGTGTGATATCCCTGTGAAATCCCTATAAAGTCCCTAGGAAATCCCTATGAAATCCCTAGGCAATCTTATGACATCCTATGATATCCTTTCAACATCCATACGAAATTCCTATGAAAGC
The DNA here is from genome assembly GCA_022817425.1 of Gryon sp. ZL-2020. NCBI lineage: Eukaryota > Metazoa > Arthropoda > Insecta > Hymenoptera > Scelionidae > Gryon > Gryon sp. ZL-2020. The sequence goes on along the minus strand of JABFPJ010004540.1, from coordinate 9,901 downwards.
CCTATGATATCCTGTGATATTCCTTCGACATCCTTACGAAATCCCTATGAAATCCTTGTGAAATCTCTGTGAAATCCATATAAAATTCCTATGAAATCCCTATGAAACCTATATGAAATCCCTAGGAAATCCCTAGAGAATCTCGAGGTAATCTTATGATATCATATGATATTCTTTCGACATCCTTACGACATCCCTATGATATCCCAATAAAATCCCTACGAAATCCCTGCAAAATCCTTATTAAATCTCAATGAAATCCTTATGAAACCCCTATGAAATCCCTATGTAATCTTATGACATCCTATGATATCCTTTCGACATCCCTATGCAATCCCTATGAAATTCCAATGCGATATCTGTAAATGAATAAAAGTATATAAAAAATGTAAATTCTAGTATATATTTAGTTTTAATATGCATATTACAGCATTTAGTACTTTTTACTTAAAAAAAAGTGTAAAACATTAAATAAATATTGCAACCCCATATATGATACGCTACTTCGCAATAGTCCTTCCTTAAATCTTAATATTTTCCAGAACACTAATTTAATTCACCATTTCTCTATTCTTAGTCTTAAATCCTCGAAAACAATATTTCAGCGGTCTTCATTCAATGTACGCAAGTGCTAAATAAAAAAAAACCCAAATCCAAACACATGTATTCTTTTACAGCACTGATTGAATTTTTAATCGCCCTACAAACCGGCATACAATTCATCCAAAAATAAAAGAAAGCGTGCGGCATTTTACGATGCAGTGGCCAAATAGCATAATGACATGATTGTTATACTGCGCGATATCACCCCTGCTATATTTCAGCCCGAGTCACCCTCATGCGCGCCCGTTCTCATCCGCGTGCGGCGCTCTCGCTTTTGCCTCTCTGTGTGCGTGAGTTTTCTATATCGCACAATATCTGAAAAGCTCGCAGTACTAACCCCTTCCCTTCCCTCCAACGCAGGCATACTAAATCGAAATGTACGCCAGGGCAAATTAGTGGTCGAGAATTTTATTAAAAAAAAACGCAAAAAATGCTGTGAAATGGAGACTTTTCGAGTGATACTCAATTATCAATGCTTTGAACGTCTTTGCTGATAAAAAAAAGTTCCCACTCGATAGTCAATTGGAAATTACTTTTACTTGATGTAATGTGTTCTAAAAATCGGGGAGTTAAATTCGATAATTGATACTTTCTTCAGTTATTTTATTGATGGCAAAATTTGGATAAATTCAAAGAACGGAATAGTTTAATTTCATTTGCGAATTATAGTGAAGATAAATAATTTTATGCTGAAAAATAATAATTAGACTTTGATTTGGTGAAGCTTTGTTATAAACTAAATAAAATGTTTTTGTCAGAGAAATGATTAATATTTACTGCTGCGTTATATTAAATTAAATTATATTAATTAAATATAACGGCGATAATAAATATAGCTATGAGAAGTAAATAGCTAATTCTGTAGAAAACTTTAATTTAATTTTAGTTCGCGTGATATTAATAAACAAATCTAAACATAAAATTGAAAAATTGTAAAATTACAACGGGTATAGTAGGAAGATGGAATAATTAAATTTTTGTCAGTCGTTCATGGAAATAACTGCAAATATAAAATATATTTAATTAAACTTGTGATTATTTTTGTCCTTTTCGAATTGTCATATACTGATAAATAATATAAGCGTTTTCTAATATTACAAGTGGGTGAAATTAAATTTCGGAGAAAACATATAAATATGAAAATTTTGTATCAACGTATTTATTTTTGCATATGAAATATAAAATTATTAAAATGTATTGAAAAATTATCTGCGGAAAAGTTAAATTACAAAGTCAAAGTCTTGCGACTTAAAACATTTTTCACTTTGCATTAATGAATGATGCAGTTTAATTGATTATGCAAATTAAATGTCCAATCAATTAATTAATCAAATCAATGTAATACTTAATTGCAGAATTCTTAAAACAATTTAAAATGGTCTTCAGTCTTACATTTTCAAATAAGACAGTAATTATTATTCGGCTGCAAAATGACATAGCACTAATTAGTGTCCATTAAGTTTATTATGTTCAAATTATATTAATTAGTCAAAAAATACAAATTTATATTAATCAGACTTAGGAAACCTTTTTTAACTTAAAAGATAAGTTCAAATAGGTTAAACATAAATAATTACTATTAAATGATTTGAGATGCATGACACTTAAAAGACTTATGAAACACATAAGTCATGAAACAAACGTCAGTCTCGAAACACGTAACTTTTGCTGATTGATATCTTGATAAGTAATATTTTGCCTGGTGATATTTTACTAAAGATTCATCGTCTACTATCAACTATCATTCAATCAACCCATCATTCGTTCGCCAATTAAACAACACTTTTTTTTCCTGGCTGATAAAAAAAGCCACAAATTTGTCTCGAAGCCAACAACCATCCCACTAATCATCGACAACAGTCGGAATATCCCAAAGTCCAATAGCACTGAGCCATTCGTCTTGGTATGTCGTATACTTGGATCGATAGACTTTGCCGATCAATTCATCAAGCTAACGATTTATAACAATCTCCCCCGACTTACATTGACACAACTTTCACCCGGCATATTAAATCGATAATTGCGAGGTCAGTGTCAGGCAACGATGAAACATTATCTATGCCCCACAAGAACGTGGCTTAATTGCTTCTCATTAAACTCCTGTCTATTTCCTTTATCATCAATTTCAAACGAACAAAATAACAAAAAAAATCAAAACCCCTCGAATTCAACGAAAAAAAAGGTTCGCCTCGTATCAACAGTGTTTCTACAATTACCCCAAACGATATCATGAATCCCGGACAATAAATTGCATTCAACATGAATTAAGCCTACAGATATACCCGGGGATTCTGGCGCACGTATACCTTTTGGCATAGTGACGAGCTCGAGGGTAGCAGAAATCCCACAACCACCCGCCGCCCTTGCGTCGCGTCCCGCGGCTCGCTCCCCGGCGTTCTGTCATCCAGTTCCAACACGTATGTAGCACAGTTTCAGTGGACTGTATATTTCAGGTCTGTGGCCGTAGTTACAGTATACTGTGCAATATGCACGCTATATAACGGTTGGGGCTGTAGACGTCGAGAGAGAGAGAGAGAGAGCGAAAGAGAGACAGAGAGAGAGGAGGATGAAATGAACGCCGGGGGTGGTTGAAGTGGAGCAAGGGGGATGGCCCTACGAGCATAGTGGACAGCGACGGACTAAACTGGAGCTCATGTTACGCCAACGCACTGGGGAAGTTAACGTAACATATATCTACAGAAGTGCAAGTCGTAGCGTTGAGAAAGGGATGAGGCGCGTTGTAGAAGCTTCATTCTAACCAAAATGTTAATTATTTAACTAGCACCAGTGCAAAGCTAACAGCCTCAACGTTACGAGAACGTCATGTCATTCGTCCCGCCACACACTCCAACCCTCGCTAAGTTTTATCGTGAACTCGCTTTATATTTTTGACAGTCAATTTCCGGTTATTGCTCATGACGACAGCAAGAAAGACGTAAAGTGACCTTGGCGCCAGACTATCGACCTTAGCATAGGTACACTTTTTGCTCTGTCTCTCTTTCGTATTTCATTACTTTTTCCATGCATTTTTGTCTGCTTGACCTGTATTTTTGCCAAGCGAAACATGCTTCGTCAACTTTTTTTTGCCTTTTTATGTCGTCGACGGAACGCCAGTTAATCCTAAGGAAAACTGTACACCGCTGTGCTAACGACAAGCCCAGTCGAACGTCTAATGGACTAAAGTAACGATTTCGTTGACGTTAAAAAAGAAATGCAGCCGACGGACATTGTTTCTGTTACGGCTGTTACGTTGCTGACGGTTATTGGAGAAAATGATTTTTATTCTGTTAATCTTTCTATATGATATTATCGAGACAATGGCCTGGCTTCGTTTTCATGGCTTCGACAATTCTTCCCGAGTGTTAGGATCAAATTGTGGGGATTTAATCCAAAGGGCTCTTAATTAATTCCTCCGAATGGGTGTATTTAGGCTTTGAAGATGATAATGGAGGTGTCCCAGAAGTTCCTTAATTTGCTTTTAGATGACTACTTATATACTTCCAAATTAATTTCATTTTTTACAGATACATATTAATTTAATAATAACTCACCTGCAAAAATGTAACTTCTTTTAACAAATTACTCACATTTGTAAAAAGATCTGCGTCCTGAAATTAATTTCCATTTTTCTTCCAACGGTTTTATGACAAGGGCTGGTCTTTACTTGATGAAAGCAGCTGATCATTCGTCTTCGGGCACTTCCGGTCAAAAAAGGGAAGCAGCTTGTATTGCCAGTCACCGTTTTCCAAGCATATATCAAGCCGCAGTACTTTTTAGCATGTCTGTAAAAAAAAAGCGTACGATTATTCGAACAAAATATACCGCTATTGCTTTGGCAGGCGAGTGTTTGGATCAAGATTAGTTGAAAATAGGAGGACTCCAGGGAGCGAGGATTTGTTTCTTCAAGTAGTTTCCGCGCCGTTTACACCCCCTTTGCTACCGTCTTTCAGCCGGGGCCGAGAGTCTTGGCGTATTGCGCACAAGTGTATGCCTGGCAACTGCGGAGAGAGTCGCCACTGCGTCTGGACCCTAACAAGAAACTAACCCTCCTTTCTCCTCATCTTGACCTCTTCGTAGCGCGGCCCCTAGTTGCCTGGGCCACCCGTTTCGATCTTTATTTCTTAGTCGACGCTCACAACTGCGGAGGGCAAAACTTTCGGGGGAAAAACTCGAAGGGACGAACAAGACTCAACTTGGAATTGCATAAAGGGGAAGAATGAAAGTACTCGATGCCATTACTTAAGAGCGCCACAAGAAAGAAAAGTGCCTTTTCAAATGAGAAAAGATTTGCAAAATATTAAAGGGTTTATGACACTTGGTGATCTTGAGGGTATAATTTGAAAAATAGTCGTACAAAATATGATGTTGTAACTCTTGTTTAATATGCAATGTTTTTTAATGTAGTTATGGATATGTTTGTTTATATTTAAATTAACTCTGAATCTTCAAGCTAGTTTTGTTTACAAAAATGGCTTCCAAATAAACAAATTGTACGCATTTTCAGAGCGCAAAAATGATTCAGCCTATTCTACTTATGTCAAATAAAAAGAAAGTTTTAAGTTTAAGTTAAGTTAGACAAGTTTAAGTTAAGTAAGACATAAAACAATTTTTTGTCTTAAAAATATATAAACTTTGTTTAAATAACTCTACGAACGAAGATATATCCAAAATTATATAGACTAAATATTATATTTATTGCATCTTTTATATATATTAGATATATAATCGCCTATAGTATTTGAGCCTTTCTTCAGGCTCAAATACTTTGATATATATTTTGGTTACATATGAAATATAGATTTATATCTTGTATATATATTTGGATATATTTTTGTCCCTAAGGGTATTCCCTCCCTAAGGGTAAGGGAGGCCATTTTTGTAAACAAACCTAACCTGAGATCTCATCTAAACTTTTTTGTTTACATTTTTCTTGGTATTTATTTACAATCGTCTTTCCAAAATTTGATGTAAATGTATTGATGTTAAAATATTTGTTTTCATCTTCATGACATTTACTTTTGTTCAAAATTTGATAAAATTATGTAAATATTATTTTTATGTTTACATTTTTATGTTAATTTATTTGTTCACTTCTTTTTATGTGTGAAAAAGTTTGTTGATATTTTGAAATTACTTTCGTCTCAATGTCAATGTCATTAGCTAATAAATAAACAGCAATGAATAGTAGAAATGTATGAACCTTCAAAAGATATTTATATATGCAAAGTGAATTACGTTAACTCCGTTTTTGAAACTATTTGTAAATAGTTGATGCGAAAATTAGATTGAAATAAAATTTCGTTACACATGAATAATCGATCGTTATGAATATTTCATTGAATTAGCGTGGATTATTATTAAATACCGAATGATCTTCGATGTCTGACGCCCCTCATGTATGCAGAAATTGTAAAGCATATTCTCTGTTTACGCTTCCTGGCGTTGCCACCCAATGAAACTAGCAAAGTTTAAATCGAGTTTAATGACAGTGCAATACCTACAAAGTGGATTATCTACAAAGTAAGGTTATGTCATGAGATCCAGTTCTGTATTTCAGTTTGGAAGTTGCAAACAAAACAAACGCGAAAGAAATCTGATTACTTAATTTTTCGCTCCATTCTTTTCGTTGAAAGTCAACGCAAATAGTCCAAATAATTAAACTAAATATATTTTTTTATAATAAATCCAATATGAACTTATTTCGCTGTTTAAAAACACAGAAATTGTTCAAAGAGACACATTTTCATCAACATTTTACAACAAAAAGGAGAAAAAAAAACTGTATTATATAAAACCACATTTCGTATATTCTTTCTCCTTTTTATAATTTTCTTTAGCTTTCCGCTTTTCTTTAATCAAAGAAATCCATCTTTATCTTCTATAACCCAAACAAAAAAGTCAAAATCCAAAAATTCCTTTTCAAAATTGGATTTCTACTTATTCTGTGAATCCCAGCATGTACCAGTCCCAATTCATCATCAGTTTAATGACACAGTTCGGCGATGCGATTTTCAAAGACGCTCGTCGTTTGGAAAAGTGGCAAGGCCAGGTCAGTCATTAACGCGATCCCAGATCCCAATGGTCGTGCGATAAAAACTCGGCGACCCAAATATCCTTTTTTTCTCCTCTTCTTCTTCTTCTCTCTTTTTTGTTCCTCCTTGTCTCTCTTCAGATGAATATCCAACCAAGCGCTTCTATAACAGCTTGCGGAAATTTATCTAGCGTTGTACGGTTTCAGTTCGTGATGCTACGAGGAAGAATCGAGAGTTGAAACCCCTGAAAAATAGCTCTCGCACTATCTCTCGTCTCTACACGTGGATATCCCAGCAGCTGAGTCGTCGTCGTCGACGTCGTCCACCCACCCTCCCTCCTAAGCCTGCCCTCGAGCCCAGTTCTCGTTTCTCTCTTTCTCTTGTGATTTGCCGCGTAACCCCATCCTCTCCTCTGCCTTTTACCCCCCTCGTCGGTTGGCAGGTTTTTTTGCCTCGGGCGATTCGAGGCAAAGAGAGGAAAGAGGGTTGAGAACGCGCGGGGGTTGAGAACGACGAGGGAGAAGGAGGCAAATGGCGCACGGGAGGTCGCGGCAAAAACCTAACCTAAGAGACCGAGGAGATCTGAGGCAAAGAGGCCATAGTGAGAGACAAGGGAGGCGAGGGGACAGGGGAAATGGCGAACGTTGGCTCTGCGGATACTCGGCAGCAGAAAGGAGAGAACTTTAGTCTGGATCTGCCGAGGGACCTTCCAAGGTATAAAAGAGGGTGAAACATCCCGCCCCCCTCCCCCCGCACGCTCACTTCCCTTTATCCCCTTTTACTCCCGTCCACCCCCCTCCCCCCCTGGTCCCCGCGACGACTTTGTCATCCCAACCCCCGAGTTCCCTTTAGTTCTCTCCTCATCCTCTTCATCCACATCCCTTTCTACTCTCGTACTGCTCTTGGTGGTCTCTCTGACAGAGTAAGCGACCTAGAGCTAAGGCACCGCCACAAGCTCGTACACGTAAGCTTGGACCATATATTACTTTGTATTAGATCCGTTAACGTACTCGTACTATAACGTGCAATTGCGCTCACTCTACACTACCCAACATTCTGTCCATTACTTGACACACCTCGATTCTAATATCATGTATGGAACTGATTTGTTAATGAATCGTACTTTACTGGAATACGAATTAACATCACATGTACCCTCATGAACGAAAAATGTATACTTAGGTGTAACTTTTTAAAGCTTTTTATATATAAAACTATAGATTTTATATAAAAGTATACTTAGAAAATAAAAATATATATTAAATATACTTTTATTTTATATTTAAACTATATATTAACAATATATTCATTAAATATATATTTCATACATATTATATTCATATAATGTATATTTTTTCGTTATTTGGGGTATCGTGGAATAAACTTCTTTTAAATACCTTTTTTAATTTTAATGATTTAATTGCACGCTTTAAATAAACATTTTTCAACAAACCGACAAATAATTATAACAAATGTATAATAATATCAACGACGATAAATATGTAAATAAATCATGCAAGTTGAGTTAATTAGGATTAAATATGTAAGTTCGTAAATTGAATAGAGTTAATTACTCAAGTGAAAATGTATTTTATACAAAATATAATATAAATGTTAATAAACAGTATATTACTGAGCCCAATTATTTCGAAATACGTGCTATGTGAAACTATATTACAGAGCGGTAAAAAGTGATACTGTATGTAATGTGTATAATGATTACGTGTGTGCAAATTGTGTATAATGTATATATGCTAATTTTGTTTCAAATATTATTATGGCATTATTCATGCGAATGAGATTAATGATTGTGATTCTGTATTAGAAACAATTTTGTATCTGTAAAGTTTGGTCAGATTTATTATCGATACAAAAACATGTTCAGCAAAAACACCAAACCATTATTTTTTGTGCAAACAAAATTTACATAAAAAATAAAAAGCTACATAAAAATAAAAATTTCATTTTGCATTAAAATCATAATAAACCCTTCATTCTCCCAATTATTTTAATTCCCCAAATTCTATAAAACCTGTCAGCTTTATTCCCATTCTTTTTCAAGCCCCAATATTTCTTTCATTAAAATCCACAAGGTGCATTTTTCTGGCACCAACCGGTGTGTCAACTTCTTTTATTGTCAATTGTCGACGTCAATGTCTGAAACCTGTTATCCGATTGAACATAACTGCGCAGAAATTGCAGTGACATTTTCCGAGTATCGATTTTAGTAGCATTTCTGTTAGGGTACGGGGCATATACTATGAAAGGGACTTCGTCTGCAGTATTGTAGTTTTCGCGGTATATACGTCATCGTTCCGGAATTGCTGGAAATCTACACCCAAGAACAGAGCCCTGCTTGAGAACTTCTCCGCGCCACTTTCCGCTACTCTATTGTGATTTATGCGCGAGATGAGGGAGGAGGTTACGTGTCGTCACGCTGTACATATATATATCTATATATATATTTCAATATATATATAGATATAGATATAGATATATATATATATATATATATATATATATATAGACACCAATACCATCACATAGAGTAGGTTTAAGCGAAGATCCCTTGTCGGCAGAGTGTGGAGAGAAAGAGAGAGAGAGAGAGAGAGAAAGAGAGAAAGAAATAAAGATAGAGAAAGACAGAGAGATGCCCAGCCGCGATCGTACTCAATGAGATTACAAAGGATCGGCACGACTATGGTCCATACCAAACAGGACGTGAAACGTTTTGAAACAGCCCGAGAGAGAACTCCAAAGCGTCCTCGTTCAGATGGACCAGAAGGCTCTTTGTATCGGCCAAAGAGAGATCCGAGATTCGATTTTGCGGCGAGACTGACTTTAGATTTGCGATAATGACGGCACTTCTGTATTGTCGCGCTAATTAAATTTCACGTTTCTCAAACGAGCCGACGATGCTGACATCTGGAAAAGAAATGATCTTTTTGTTTTTAATTTTCTATTTTTTTGAATTTGTAAGATTTGGGTTATTAAAAGGGGTATAGCAGGGTTAAGTGAATTACATTTGGTTATAAATGTGGCACTTTTTCGGAAGAAAATTATCCGCGTTGGATGAAGATAAAAAAAGGGGATGCGAGGTGGGTCTTTTGATTTTGTTTTCAATTTTGTTTTTTTTTTTCACCCACACGGACGAAAATATATTTCTCAAAATATATTTGAAATATATAATTTCTTGCCGTTTTACGTATAAAAAATATATATTCTATATATTTTTTTATATATTTTATATATATTTTTACACATAT
>JABFPJ010004539.1:0-13624 GCA_022817425.1 Gryon sp. ZL-2020 | reverse complement strand
ATTATCGAATCCGCCTATTACACTTATGTCACGCCAGGCATTGATATGGCCTGACCGAAATTTCGTATAATGATAATCCACTGCAAAATCCAATCAAAGTCAAGTTTAGCCACGCCATGGTTAACGTGGATTTTCCCACCGGGCGCTGACCAGGTAACCATGCCGTAGCCATACCTTGATTCTTGATCGTCGTTATACACGTGTTTTGTCCAAATTTGAAAATATGGATGTCCTATCAGGGCCATTTTTGGTCCTTATAAGGACATCCATTTATTGAAACAAGTGTAAAAAATTCTAGAAAATATAGCCCTACGCCACAAAAGTGTCGTCGGCTTTATATTTTTACGATGTATACATTTGATGTTGAGAAAAAAAATTTTCTCAAAAGTCATAGCTTCATTACTTCGAGGGGGGGCGTGTTATAGGGATGCTATAAGGAATTCATAGGCAGATCATAGGGGTTATAGGAGAGGTTCATAGGGCGGTCATAGGGAGCCCTTAGAGGATCCATAGAAGTATCTCGGGTGGAACCAGGGATTTAGTCAGGACTCATATACGGTCATAGGGAGGGGGTCACAGAGTTTCGCCCGGGCGAAGCCGGGGCTTCAGCTAGTTATCATATAAGAAGTTACTTGCAAAACATAAAACTTTAAGACAAGTTGACCTATTCAGAGTTAATTATTAGATGATACGTAAAAAATAAACATTGGGTGATGTTTGCAAAGTAATTAAGTTATTATTATTTTTTTAAATTACGATTTAAATGTATATTATTATATGATACATGAAAATAACTCGCGGATAAAAATCGTATCGTTTTTGCGCGGGAAGAAGTATAAAAGTTCCAAATTGAAATATTATTAATTTTTTGGATTATATTTTATTACTACTGACGCTTGTGAATGCAATTCACAATGAAATGAAATTTACATGTTATATTGACAGAAAATATATTGAAAATTCAATATTAAAAAACAAAAACAAAATATTTTGCTTTTTCAATGTGATTAAACCACGCTTTTGATGATTTTATTACATTTCTAGTGGTTTTTGTCGGATATTTGTTTATTTAGATTTATAAATGATTTATATTGCTTTCCCTGCGTTGAAATTCGAGTATGTTTTTTATGGTTAGCATGTATTTGCTTGCTATTAATAATATATATGAGTTCATTTTTATGTTTATGTAAAAAACTGATAAATTGATTAAAATTAATATTTAACAATACAATAGGTGACTTGTGATGAATCCAGTATTTTTTTCTTTTTTTAAGTATCTGAATGTACAAACGGAAAATGAAAAGAGACACACAAGTTCTATACTGTTTATGAAACGATGTACATTATTTGTAGTATTGTTTTCACATAATTTATAAAAGGATTATAAGCTTTAAATGAAAATGACTGCCATTGTTAATTTAATAACATATAATTAAATGTAATCAGTAAGGACAATTCGCAATCAGTTGAGACACATTTGAATATAGCGGCAGAACATGAATGCATCTTAATTTAAATTAATAGGACAGTGTCATTCGATTAATAATAGGTCCCCAGGGCTAAACAAGTCCTTCAATTATTTGAATAAATTGATATTTATGAACATAATCGAATTAGTTCTCATTCAAAGTCACTATAAGATTATGAAATTATCGTAGTTCTACAAAATTAATTTAGGCCCAAAAAATGCGTATAAATACTAGGATGACTTATAATGAACTTTTACTTATGCTCAACTACAATATTAATTCAATTAAATGTATAAACAGTTTATACAATCAGGATTAAATTAATAATTAAAAACAATTTAATGAAACTGAACAGCGAAGAACTTGTTTATTGTGTATGGCTATTTGGACAGCTGTTAACAAGGAAATTCGAGAAAAAAAAGATTCTTTTATACTTCGAAAAAAAGAAAATTTTTCAAAAATTATACAGAATTTCTACATTTCAACATTTGATTAATAATTATTATTTACAAAGATGTTCCTTTAACTCTTGAAAGCATCATATTATAGTGAGAGATGAGAATTGTTTGCGTTAGTTCAACGAGTTTTAATTTATAAAACTTGTTATGTCATGAAAAATGTGCTAATTTAAATAATGCGATATGGTTGATACAAAAGAAAAGAAATGAAAGAAACAAAAAAAGAAATATTACATTTTAGCAATTAGAACAATTTTAACGGCGTCAAATTTGGTTATATTTTATTCGGGTCATAATAATTGAACTTAAAGATTGAATTTAACATTGGAAAGCCAATATTTATGAATCATTTCTGGTTCGTCGATAAACTTAAAATAAGAAAATCTCTTTGAAGTGAAACGTCAATTGGATTTAACTTCATCATCACGAAAAGAAAACGTTTGATCATGTATAATCAAATTTGATTTTCATCGTCAAACTCTGCTGAATCGTTGAGATTGATTGTGGGTTTGAGAGATATTTTTCACTCGCGGAGAAAAATACTGCAGATATCTTTTCTTACATTCTTCCCTTTTTTAACTTAATATTAAAATATGAAATTACGTATATGATATGATACGTATTTCAATATTTTTCACATTTAACATTCATACCTGTAATATTTCTTTGCGAACCGATTATTTTATTTTTCCACGAATATATACAAAAAATTGTTTTTCAGGTGAAACGTAAACGCAAGGAGCACAGAAGTCTTGATAGTATTTTGTTCGAAAACGAAGATGAGTTGGAATACTTTGATGTATTGAAGTTGCTTCCTCTATCGAATGTACGTTTAGAAGTAGCTGAAGCAGACTTGAAATATCAACGAAAAGAATCCGATCAAGGTTCGTCGCAAAATTTCGAGATCGAAGATCAAAGTGTTGTTTCAAACAACAAGAGTAAGAGTAAAGAAGATTGCGACAAAAGTGCAAAGTCGAAGATCAGCGAGAAAAACGCAACCGATGAGCAGAAGTCGTCGAAACGTGTTGACGACTCGAGCACAGAATCAATCAATTTACGAAATAAGTTAGGTCATGAGAAGGAAACAAGGGACCAGAAAGCAGACAAGTATTATCATCCACGTGTGGACGTAGCTGTGGTGAGGCCAAGTCGACAGAACAACCACGACGAGATTGAACAGGTTGAGGAGTCGCAATCTATTTGGATTTCAGACACCGAAGACACTGAGGATATGTCGCGTCGACCGCAGGTGCTTAAAGTGATAGATAACGATGTCACACGACGCCAGTCAAGGAACCCTAAAGTTGTGGAAATCGACGTGGTTGATGATAATGGACGTAAACCGAGGACCAGAAGCGAAGCTGCTGATGAGTTCGTGAGCATTGAAGGTGATGTGTCAAGTGGTTGGTAAAACTTGTTGCACCGTCATAAAATTCAAGTATTACGCATTTTATCCACTTAGAGTGAAATTGCTTTTTAATCATGATGAAAGTCATTTACATTATGAAATTGGCTCAAGTGTAAGAAAATTTAATGATTAAAAAAAATGAGTTGATTAATGACAAAAACATTCGAAATATTTATTCGTTTATTTTCTATGGAAAATTGTTCAGTTTAAATATATAGATATAATTGGCAATGCATAATATAAATCATTTATATCTAATATTTAGTATATTTCATGCTGAAGCATTTATTACTTAAATGTAACATCTCAATTAGACATTGTAATTCCATGCAAATTTCGAAAATAATTATTATCGGACTTATTCAGAGAACAGAATAAACTAATAAACAACGTTTCCAAATAAAAACTGTATAGCTTAAGTAACAGAACTGTGCTTATTGCTTGTTAAATATAATTCAAGTTTCTGATGATTTTATTGTATTAATTATGTTTTCACATATGCTGTTCAAGGGAGACATGATTCAACTCATTATGAACTCAAAGTAACACAATAAGCATTAGATGATCTATTAAGTTAAATGTCATGGAAGTAATGAAATTATTTCCATTAATTAAATATAAATACTTCACTGTCACATATTAGTAACTATATTTTTAATTATTTTAATATTAATTACATTACAATTAAAAAAATTAAGGAACTAAAATATATTTTATAATAAATCAATATATATAAAGATTATTTTGTTTAGAAAATACAACAGTTTCAAGTGACACGGTAGTGTCTCTGGCCAAGTACAAAAAAAAACCGATCGTTTTTATGCGGTCAGCACTACCGTGTCTCTTTTCAGATACGAACAAATGCCGTTTTTTAACATACAAAAAAAGCAACAATAGCAATAAAATTCATTTTCATTCCATTTTTTTTCTATAATATTGTTGCCATCATCTTAAGAAAATAAAAGATCTTAAGAAAATGAAAGAAATTAAATTTACGAAATAAATTGTTTCTCTATAAATGAGTTTATCTTCAAAAAGTTCATTACAAATTTATATTAAAATTAATCAATCAATGAAATGATAATGATACATTTAACTTTCATTTCTATTATGTCCAACTTCTTGCACTAGCAAAGTTAAGTGGCAGAAAATTCAGGTTCGTGAAGCTATGAAATAATTGCGTTGATTCTGCTGAGAATCATTTATTTATTATAACAAGATCCCTTCAGCCGCATAATCTATCTTTAACAAAGAAGATAAAAGTGGATGACAGTAATGGTCCTGTTAAATTGATTTGAAACAATATAAAAGTCAGATTGATAAGCAATCCAAAGGCTCACTAAACCTCGAGTTTTCTTAAATTTATTTGTAATCTGAAACATTTTTTTGTTAACGATGATAACCTACTCTTTATCGCACTATCGATTTTTCTTATGATATAGTACACCGCATAATACTGTATCATTGCTCAACTTGATACTTTATATAGCGCGCAACTTGCAGATCCTTTATGACTAACTTTTGGCAGAAGTCGAACTATAAAAGCCGCAATACCGTGTTCCAAAAGTAGCAGCAATTGATTACGTTGTTAATAATAAATTTGCTTTCGAGATTTGGCTTAATAATCTATTATTAATTCATTGAATGATATCTTTCATTGGAACAAAAAATAGTTGTTATATTATAATGAAGAGGTTAGATAGTTTGTTATTCCTCCTTAGAATTTTATGTGTTTTAAATATAATCCCAACAAGTTTTTTCCCAAATGATTTATTTGTACATCCATTATTTCATGTATAATTAAAAACATCAAAATTAGTTAATAGTATAATAAACTTTGGATGTACATATATAAAATGTGTAGAACTTATTGTTCTTATTATATTGAACTTATTGAATTTGATATATGTACATCCAAATTTTATTATATTATTAACTAATTTTGATGTTTTTAATTATACATGAAATAATGGATGTACAAATAAATCATTTGGGAAAAAACAGTTCTGATGAGGACAATATTAATTGTCGAGACGTAAATAAAAAGAAGAAACAAAATAATTAGTTGTACTAATATAAAAAAATGTACAGATAGAGATAATTAAAAATTGTATTTGTGTAATTTATATTTTAAGGATTTAATTAACATTTCATATGATTTTTCAGGGAAAGAGAATAATCAAAACGACGACTCAGGGATAACAAATGCAAGACACTTTTTTGAGGATAAAAATTTGGAGAGAGAATGCTCGAGGAACAGACAAAATGAAGGAAGATTTGAAAGGATCGTGAAAGAAACATCAAGTATAATCGGGAAAGCATGCAGTGCTGTTAAAGGTAGTTTTGGTTTTGAAACTAGATCAGATAGCTCGGATCCAGGCTTGGGTTCGGAATGCGACAGTGATATCAGGCGACGGTCGGTCGACGATGGAGCAGACGTTAAAATGTTAAGAACGTGTTCCCCAAAGAGAAGTCAAGAATACGAGCAAGCGGAGAAAAAAAATTGTCACACGAATCTTACGAGATCAAGAAGCTGCGCAGATTCGATTGACTGTCAGGAACCCAGCGAGCCAGAATTTGATCACGTGCGTTACAAAATTGTCAAGTCTAACGTTTTTGGAAAAAATGTGTATGGAAATTTTGGTACAAGTGATGTGACTTACGATGGTTTGATGCAATACTTGAAAGAATATTCGTTTCAGGTGAGATTTTATCAATGGAATAATTTTGATAAACACAAAGATGCAGCTGGAATTTGATCTTTAAATTTGAAATATTTATATTGAAATTTGAAGTTTTGAACAAATGAAATGCATAAGTTTGTATTTTATCCCGAAAATCAAAATAAAAGAATAAGCGAATGAGAATGTCGGTTGACTATAAATATTAAAATTAATATGTAAAATAAAGCGGTATTTGGAAATCTTAATTTTTTAGAAATGTATGAAAATGAAAATAACATTAATGTTCCATATACAAAGAAAAAGATACAATTTAAATGTAACTCTTAAAATAATTGAAGTAAATTATCTAATTTAATGTTTGATTAATTACTTACACAATTTAATTACGTAAGATATTATTCCCACTTCACATTCTAATCAAAGATGAGTTTTTCTGCAATCAATTTCTTATAATTAAATTATCTCGAATAATTGAATAAAGATTGTAATGCAGTTTTCACGGTTTTATTGAGATCTAAGACAATGAGATTTGAAGGCTGTGATTTCTCATCAATCTTTTGTGCGTCTTGATTGAATTTCAATTCAATTTCACTGTATACTGTAATCTTCCCGTTGATTCCAATTGTTTGTAGATATATAATTTCATCTTAAGGCATTGTAATTTTATAAAAAAGAAATTAATACAAAATAGAAAATAATAACAAAATAGTTACATATAAGAATTGTCTTTAAATTAATAAAATTCAATATTTTAATATTTTCGTATGAAATTATATTGGACATTAAGGTAAAAATGATATAATATGTACTTATCAAGAATATCGATTAAATTTCCTTTTCTGTGTTATCTTTATGTATCATCCGACATAGTTACGTGACGTGAATTTTAATTTCAGGAATTACTTTTGGACAATAACGTTGTAATAATCGAGCCTGTACGTGCAGAATCGATAGAACGAAAAAGCTCGTCAACGAAAAGTGCGACGACAAAAAGTAACGTTATGAACAAGTCAGTAGCGGAATTCAGAAATGTGGAAAGAAAGATTGCAAAACCAGGTGACAAGTCTGGCAACAAGACATGTAGACAGTCGTCCCTACGTAAACATTTCTTCTATCAACCGATTCGTGTAAATCGAGAACTGATAGATGATGAGCTGCCTAATCCAGATACTGTACGAAATGTACGGGAAATGTTTGAAGCGAACTTGAAAAATAGCGGAAAATCGACAGAAACTACTGCGACTGGCAAACAAACTAATAAGGCTTCAAATAAGGACGAAGACACGCAAAATGAAACTGAGGACAAAATTAAAAAGAAGATCAATGAACACGAAAAAAGTCAACAATTGGAGGAGTCCAGGTACCTTAATATCTTTTTATTAGATATTTGCATTTATAAATTTAAATATAATTCAGTTTAAAAAAGTTATTATTAAATATTTTTCATCATACTACAAAGTAAAATAACACAAGATAAAATGTATACTTATAATTTTGTGGATTTGTTATGTTTAAATTACATATATTCATTGAGAATAATATGCATTTATGTGTTGAGAAATTATTTTTGAATATTTTCTTCATTTATAGCACATCGGGGACACACGCGTAGAAAAAAATTCTTATGATGAATAAATGTACTTCTCATTTGTTGCAAATTAAAAATTGGAGTAATTTTTTAATTAGTTCTTAGTAAATGTATGTTTATATCAATGTGTTGAATAATTAAATTATGAAATGAAGTGCACAATATTTATAAATTTTTAAATTAACGTTTGAGGATGTATTTTTAATTTTAGGTTTAATTAATTTGAATTAATGAATTTCATTTACATGTATTATGAATTGAACATTTTCCTCGATTTAAATCGTTTTAGAATATTATTTTCATTTCGATATATTGTGTGATCCGCTTGAGTTCACATTTCGCAGAATATATTTATGGAATTTTCACTTGAGCTTAAACTAAAGACCATATATAGAACAAATTTATTTAAACGAGTTTTTATAAAGTACATAGAATTTACTTCAATTTATTGGTTTTATATATATAACAAAATAAACTCAAAAATTTGAAAGAATAAAATGTATAATAAATCCTACATAACTTTCCACAAGTGAACCGAAGAAAGAACTTCCCATTATAATTTTTCATATTTTATTAAAGTCTGGTTACAAATTTTTAATCGTTTATTTACAATAAATAAAGCATTTGATATATTTTATTATCATCGCTTTTTCTAACGAATACAAATACCTTACTTTTAAAACAAAATGTTTGCTGAAATATTTGTGAACATATACTGTAAAATTACTTTAACTTACTAAAAAATCGCTATGATTTACTTTAAGTAGTATTGTAACATATTAGAAGAGCACTTGAATTTGTTTTCCTGAATTTTAAATCAAAACCTAACTACATCTTTGTTTTGCTACTTTATGAATGGGCAAATAGGTCAAGGCGTTCCAGTCGGGCCAAGAACCTGACCAAGCTCTTCGAGAATCTCGAACGTAACACTTCGCCGAAAGAGTCGTCTACTGAAGCCGACAACTGCCGCAGCGAATCCAAAACCAAAATTCTCGCTCAATGTTTTGAAGCTCAAAGTGGACATAGTTCACCAAGTTCATTGAAAAATCTCAAATTTTCATCTTCTTACCAAAGATCAGGTTTTAAGCGATATGCAAACCAAAGACAAACCTGGGATTCCGGTAGTATAAGTTCTGGCGTGTCTAGTGATTATCCCGATACAGATCCTGGTAGTTTGTTTCTTTGTACCTCGTCTGAAGATGAAATCGACTGTCAAGAAGACGAAGCTATTCGACGTACTGATAAAATGGGTCACTTTGTGTCGCCAGATGTGTTGAAGAAACTTCGAGAGTATGGAACTTCAGTCACTTACTATGGGGGTAAAGTGGTTCATACATGCAATGGACCTTTAATATCGCCACTTCCTTCGGTGAAACGTTTCAGCAAAATTGACGATGATCGTTTCAAATTTCGTCTAGTAAAAAGCAATTCTTGCGACAGCAGACTAGAATTAACCGGACGTCTGGTGGAGGAAAAAAATCCGCTGGATGTTATCAAACAATGTGACGCGATTGCCGAGGCATCGAGTATTGAAATCTGTACTTTGGAGGACAGAAAAGAAGAAGTCGATAAAGACACCAAACGTGAGCCACCAATAGTCGTAGGTTTGGAACCTAAAAAAGAAGAAAGCAGAGAATTCAATCTTGGAAAATATACGGGCAATTCTTGTTTAACCTTTAGCGGCAATAGTGCCTTAAATAGGTGGCAGATAAATGAAAATCACTGGATGCGCAATCAGGACTTTGGAAAGATGGAATTTGAGGAGTTTCAAGTGCTTGAAGATAGTCTAGATGATCCAAATAATCGATCTGAAATCATCTAAAAGAATATCGTAATATTCCTTTTAAATGTGCAAATAATAATTTAAGTTTTAAGTTTTAGCAACAATGATTCAACCTTTAAATATGATAAAAAGAACACGATAATTGAACTGAATGTGTAAAAGAAGAGAACCTTTGTTCATGTATAGTTAGAAAATTGTGATTATTTTAATTAATTAAACAAATGTGTTATATTCAATTTTGGTAAAGAGTAAAAGAAATCAAAATGGTATAAATGAATGTAAAATTGTTATTATTTGTATAACCGGTGTAAGAAATGCTTTTGTTCTAATGTGACTACACAACGAAGAGATGTACGACGGTGCTGAAATAATTTTTTTATCATCTTATACTGAATCTCACGCTTGGAATTAAAAAAATATAATTAATGCTTTTTATACAGTTTCTTTTTGGTATAATTAATTAAGTTTCAAATTATACACAAAGCGGATAAATTATATCTTACAAACGATTGGCTTACCGCCACATGCGAAGCAAAAGTGTCATACATATTGTAAAGGCATATATGAATTGAGGGGTCGGATTCTGTAAGGGCATATGCGTTCGGAAGCCTTTTTTTCAAATTGAAAAGTATCGACAAAATGTCAAAGTTAGATATACTTTAAGTGGTAAAATTGTTTATTATAATCTAAAAATCAACTTTACCACTTAAAGTGTATTTAAATTTGAAATTTACTCGACACTTTTTTAATTTCAAAAAGACTTTCCGAATGCATAGGCCCTTTACAATCCGGCCCTTCAATTGTAGGTATACCATTTTTCCAACGAATTAACTTTTGTTATTCCAACTTATTTATGTATTATTGAAAATGAGATATTCCTTATTTTTGTTAAAAATAAAATATATTTGATCTGAAGACAATCGCTTACCATTTAATGTTTCCGTGACTTTTTCAGATCCTGTATCACTTTTTTTCTTAGGAATTTGCAACTTTGTTGTCTCCTTCGATTCTTGGTCTAGAAGTAGAGATGCTGAGGATGGGAGGGGCGTTTCTTTGGTCGTGTCTTTAGTTTGATTTTTTTTCAGATGCGGACTGAGTCGTGACAAAGAGCTCGATGTTGTCGATAGACTCCTATGAGAAATGTTCCACCATCTTCGGCACCACGTTTCCTAAAATGTACAGAAAACAAAAACATATCAATAAACTATAAATCGATATCTAACACCTTGTAGTTCTCTTTCATTCTATCAACATCGCTATTGCTCCAATAGCTTTGTCCAAATATAATTAATTGAAATTTCGTTCTGCCTTTTCTATTTTCAATCGATTTTACGTATATTTGGACTCTTCCAGAAAATACTGTAAGAAATTGCCATTTCTCGGTCACTTTGAAAGTATTACTTTGATGTAAGTTGAATTTGCTTTAAAAATCGAAATTCAACAACACTTAATTATACAAAGCGAATACTAGTTATCCAAGAATGTCAATGTAAAAATAGTTTTAAAGTGAATATAATGCAAGATATCTTTTGACCGAAATTAAAACTGCATATTTCGCTCAAGGAAAATTGATTCTATCACTCGTTATACGCGGTACACGTTGCACGTATTATAATATCACTTAACATCACATGACACATTTCATCGAATTTGGGTCAAACGCGTAATGCTCTACGTGTGTATGTGAACATCACACTTACATACCAAGTTTCCTTCTTAAAGCAGTCTGTATTGTATTTCCCTCAGGAATGCAGACAGGCTCGTGAATTTTGACTAGATTCGATTTTTTAGATACGTCTTTTCAAAGATTTACATTTCGTAAAAGAGTTTTCAATCGTCATGTATAAATTATAACAAAAGAATCTTATAATTTCACTTCGATTTCAATTTGATTACAAAGTTATATACATAAATATTAAAGTCAAAGAATTTATTCTAAGTTAATTTTTAATATAATAAGTTAATATAATAATAATTTATCTTGAACATATCAATTTCTTGGATAGTCATTGAATTCAATGTGATTTGAACTCTGTATGGAATATAGGATAAACAAAGTGATGCGAAATTTTGGAATTAAAATGTATGATTCCCAGATATGTCGAAACTAGATATGTCCTGCTTTGCAAATTGTGCCTAATCACTTTTCCAGCGCATGTCATCGTAATTGATAATCAAACGGAAACACAACTTTGAATGAAATGAAACTCTCGTACATATAATCGCGGTACCGATATGTTAATTTACTATCACCTGCTATGCAATCTTAATTAGTTTACATGTTATTTCATTCTTCGACAAGACGCATTAGAGTTCAAGCATTGTTATTCCGTACGTCAATCACATATATTTAACATTCAACAAGTGTCGCGCGATGAATATAATTTAAAGGTATATAGATAAGGCAATAAACCATTTCACCACGATTAATTTTAGTATACGTATAGCAATTATGCTAATGTCGGTTAATTTTTTTTGTAAACTCCTATGATCAACATTTCATAAAATTGTTGTAAATAACTAACTTTAATCATTGTGTAACTGAGGCTGAATGTATTATGTGTACTAGTATATGCACTTTCCTTTAAAAGATAATATAATTTGTATACTTAGTGAATTTAACTTTCATGATACCAAAGTATACACTTTAGTTCAACATTAAGGTTAATCAATATTAATATACTTTGAATATTTAATTTGTATAAACTCATGCTTTGTGCATGATTTGTGTTTTACTGTTATTTTATGTCTTGCTTATTGAATCAAAAACCTGTCATGAAGCTCAATATAGTTTCATGTAACACATCGGAAATAAAACTCTTTAAGTTACTATACACTTACAAGTATTAATGTACGTATTTCTAATTCCAAGCATATTTCACAAAAAATCCATCTTTTACGAGTAAGAAAAAGCTTTAGAAAATCTTTATTCTACATTGTCGTGATTTATATAATGAAATTATAATACCGTAAATCAATTTTGAACATCAAAAGATATTTTAAATTAACGTCTTTGCGTGTTTGAAATAAGAATAAAATTTGAACCGTAAAAGAGTATGTACAAAATGCATAAAAAATGCGAATTTAATGTTATAAATCAAAATTATTCTTTTTTAATTATTTTAAATAATGTGTTTTCATTCCATAAAAAATCTTTTCATTTCACATAAAATAAGCAATAAATTCAAACAATAAAATCAACTCGCCATGTTTTCCTCAGAAACAATTTTTCATTAGTATTTCGCCTTTTACAATTTAAGTTCATTCTTCTATATTTGGAGGAAAAAGCTTATTGAGAAGTAATTTAAAAGCGGTCTGCTATTATTTAACGCTGATCTTTGAACGAGCCATTTTTCCTTTTTTTAAAGTTATCACAATCATACTTCAAAGTAAAAGAAAAAAAACTTGTGCACGTTTTAATGCAATTGTTTCAAGAATTGCATTTTCATAAAATAATGCATATTTTGCAGAAAAATTGTAGCGACTTTAAAATTACTTACAAAGAAAGAGCATTTTCTCAACTCAGAATATCGATTTTGCGACACAAAAGATGATATTACGCGACGATAAACACGTCAACTCGACTTGACTTCGCAAAGCTAATTTTACAGTCGGCTTTCATTGTCGCGGGTTGTTAATCTTATTGCGAAGATGATTGTAATCTATCCATTCCTCGGAGGGCTTCGCAGTCATTCGTAAGTGTCTTTAAAGTCCAAGTTCTCTGCTTTTTTTAATGACTACTCGGAGAATCAAAAAGATAGTTGTTTTTTATGTAGATATAATTTCTTTCTTCATTCATATTTCTTACATTTTACCAGATGTTTCATTTTCGCATTAAAGATAAAAGTGAGAATTTGTTATTCCAACTCTTAGATAAGAAAGTTAATATCTTCATATCAAATAATTTTTTATCTTCTCCCTAGTAAAAATTTGATGAGGCATGCCACACCTAGCGTATGGCCATGATAAGGATAGCCTTAACAAAACCCGTTCTCAGTTTTTCTGATCTAGGCCACATTAGACCCACATGAGGCAAGTATCATGTTTTTTCGAAAAGTGGCATCCTGCTCAGGACCATATGAGATATTCTGATAAGGTAATGTAATATGTGTAACGCTAGGCATCGTTATGGCCATAATCAGGTATACCATAATGTGGTTTGCCTTATAAGAACCTGACAAGGTCCACATCTGGTTGCCATGACATAAAATTGACTTTTTTTTATTAGGCTACC
>JABFPJ010004538.1:0-13625 GCA_022817425.1 Gryon sp. ZL-2020 | reverse complement strand
TTTCTCCTCATAAATGGTCTGCCAGAACAGGTCTTGTGCTGCTTCGCAATGATTGAGGTTAAGTTGGAGAAACCTCATTTATTAAGCTTGTTAGCAGCTACGGTAGCCAGTCGGCTTGCCGGACATCTATAGCTTAGTGTGGGGTGCTCATAATTCTCCTTACAGAGCAGACAGTGAGGTTCGGCGTTGCAAGCTTCGATGTTGCACATCGATGACGTAATTTCGAACGATCTGGGCCACTGCAAATGCGAGCCAAATGTCCAAATCCAAGACAGCGGAAGCATCTCAGGGGGAAAGACTTTTCCCTCACTCTGCTTCTCACCCAACCAACCTTGATGAAGCCCTTATCCAGGACTTTCTTGGCAAGGGTTGTCGGTAAAACGACAACTGCCGTTTGCGTTCCACCGTAGGCCTTACGCAATGATTTCACGGCGGCCGTTCCAACTGTTAATGCTTCCTCGAGCTGATCTTGGAGAGCTTTGACCACCTCCTCTGCTGTGTTCAGTTCATCCAAGTCTTTAAGCTCAACAGCCATAACGTTAGTTCTACTAATGACTTCCGCTTTTTCGGCCATTTCCTCGGCCACCAAAAGACGAAGTTTCTCGGTCTTTTCATGAGCTTTACGGTCTAACTCAATCACGAGATTACCGTTTTCACTCCTCCGGATTTTTACAACGTCATCCCGCAAATTTTTCAGTGCGGGATCCGCTTTTATTGCGCGCAGTACATCCGCCGGCGACGAACCTTCCTTCGCCTTGAGCAGTAATGCATCAGGGTGAACGGGCCGTTTTTTTGGTTCTCTGTTCGGCGGCTTCTGCTTTTTCTTTCTCTTTCTTGGCATTTGCTACGAGTCCTCTGTTACCTTCTTTTCTAAAGGCGTCGAGACGAGCGTAGAGAAGGTCTCGTTGCCGTCTCTTGTGTCCGCTATCTCAAGTTGCTTGATCTTCGCCTTTTTGAGCGACCTCGCAATTTTCGGCGGAGATTCCGACGGCTTTCTCTTCTCCGTTGGAGTCGCCGCTTGCTTCTGCTGTCTCGCAGCAGCCACCATAGCGTATCGCCTTTTGTCTAGGCCCGGTGAAGTTTGCGTAGCGCTCGCTGTGGTCTCTGTGGTCTCCGGCAAGTAACTTCTTGCATTTGCCACGCAGCGCGCAAGTTCTTGAAACCCATTGGTGATGGCCTTTACTAGCCTTTTTATCTCACCATGGACAGTGTTGTGTTTCAGCTTGACATAATCAGCCAACTCTAATTTTTGCACCTAAATAATTTTGTGCCAGTTCGATCTTATGTTGATGTTCATTTGTTTTCTCCATTTAAATATTGCGTTACTCCAGAATACCAGGCCGTCTTAGATCGCGGTACCTCCAGGTGTGGGAGGGTGATCACGGCCGTGGCTACCTCCATGACCACGACCGCTTTTGGCTATAAAGGCAGGAATGGCCCATCTGCCCCAACCGTCCACACGCACCCTTCATAGGCATCCTGGTACCCCCTTGGCGCGGCACGTTGATGCCGGGAGCCGGCAGGAGGCGCCCGCTGTATAGATCATTCCGCACATCCCTCTCAGGCAGCCTCACTATGCCCGCTACGCTCCCTGCCCCAGCGGTTTTATATCAGACTGTCCTTGTGCCTTGTCCTTGTCCCTACCTTTGAGAGTCCAATCTCTAACCGCAAGGCAGCGGGTGAAACAACCTTCGACTGGCTCCTTTGTCTTGACCTGCCCTGCATAGGTGACCCTACGAATAGCTACAAGAGAGTTGAGAAACAGATTCTCACCTCTCCGTTACACTATCGCCGGTATAGCTCTCGATTTCCTCAGAGCACTCAAGCCTCCTCACCCGGTCTATAATGACCTACGTCAAGATGTTGTTTCGAGAGGAGGCCTATGACATCCCTTATGACATTCCTTATGACGTTCCTTATGACATCCCTTATGACATACCCTATGACATCCCCTATGACATCCCCCGTGATATCCCCCTATGACCCTTGAAGGGTGCCCCTATGACACAAAAAATTGTTGTTCTAAAAATCTAGTGCAGATATTGCAAAAAAAAAACAAAGTTTACGAGACTTTGGAAAGATAGGATACATTCTCGTAAAATTTGGCTTAAATTGGACCAGCAGATTTTGCGTGATTGACATACAAACAAAACAAAAAACATATTTTCAATTTCATATATTAGTACACATATAATATTAAATATTTTTACTTATTAACACAAAATTACAAATTGCAAATTTGTATTCATCATAATGATAAAATTGGTTGGTAGGACGCTGAAGGTGACTAGGTTACATAAATGGCCAATTTCAGACGTGTCTGAGATATTTCTTAATTCCCAATAGTTTTTTCGGGCTCTGTGATTGGCTGAATTTGGGTCACGACGGTTTGAACATTGGATTTTGACAGTTTATACTCCAACTTTTTCAAAGAGTCGCACATTTTTTATGTTTTTTAATATGCTAAGTAAAAAAATATTAATGTAATAATTTACTATATTACGCAATTGCATTTAAAAATATATGTATTGCCAAAATTTCAACATTCTAGACACGAAATTTTTTTTTAGTTTTATTTTTTCGGAGAAGGTTTTCACGTGAGAAGTTCTTGCAATCCAAGTACTTAGAATCAAAATCGAATGATTATAGACGTTTCTTAGGTGCAAGAACCTTGTTTTATTCAATTAATGATTACTAAATCTACTGCAGCGACCCCAAGGAACATGCGGGGAAAATCAATATGCATGACCTAGACTAGATATGGGACTAAGAAATCTAACGCATTATATTACGATCCACTTTGAATGCTCTAAGTTGACTTTTGAGCGCATTAACTATGCTGCCAAAAGCTTGGTGGAACGGTTAACTTGGTGTTGCGGCACCGGGGACAGCTGCTCGAAGATAATATGCATGTTCCAGACTAGCTAAGGAACTAAGAAATGTAACGCATAATATTTCGATTAATTTTAATTGCTCTAAATTGATTTTCAAACGCATAAACTATACCGCTAAAATATGCATTTACCGGGATAAGATGTATTTTTGAACGAGGTATAGGACTAAGGATCCTAAAGCACTATATGTCGCACATCTGTGCGTGCTCTAAGATGACTTATGAGGGCATAACATATTCTGTCAAAAGTATGGTGCAATGGTTAAACTGGTGCAGCGGCACCGGAAAGAGATGTTCGGGGCTAATATGCAATTTCCGAATTAGGTAAAGGACTAAGGAATATATCACATTCTATTAGTCTCAACTCACTCTATTAGGCAGAAATATATAGTAATTTTAAAAGGAGTCAAATTATTAAATTTCAAATTCGATAAATTTGAAATTTGAAAGTATGAAAATAAACTTAAAAAATTTAAAAAATTTGACAATTTTATGGAATCTATAGGATTTCAAGATTTTGAAATTTTGAAAATTTAAGAAATTTGGAAAATGTGAAATTTTGAATGTTTGCAATTTGGGAAATTGAAAAATTGGTAAGAATTTGATAAATTTTGAAAAATTTGAAAAACTGAAAAAATTTGTAAGAATTTGATGAATTTGAAAAAATTTAAAAAAATTAACAAAATTTGAAAAGTTTTAAAAAAATCTGAAAAATTGAAAATTTTGAAAAAATTTGAAAATTTTGAAAAAATTTGAAAAAGTTTTAAATTTGGAGAAATTGAACATTTAAAAAATTTGAAATTTGAAAAATTGAAAAAATTTTAGAAATTTGAACCATTTGAAAATTTTAAGAAATTTGTAAATCCTGAAAATTTACGAAATTTGTAAATTTAAAAAATTTTGAGAAATTGGAACAGTTTGAAAATTTTAAAAAATTTACAAATTCTTTTAAATTATTTAAATTTTAAGAATCTTAAAAATTCGACAATTTTAAAAGTTTGAAAAATTCTTTCAAGATTTTAAGATCTTGAAAATTCGAAAATATTGATAATATGCTTATTTTTAATTGTTAAATTTAAAAATTTATAAAATTTATATCATTTTAAGATTTTGAAAATTTGAAAGATTTGAAAAGTTAAACAAATTTAATAATTGAAATGTTTGAAAATTCTTATAATTATAATTAAAAAAAGTATATTTTATCATTCTGAAATACACAAGTAATATAAATGTTTGCCATCATTTATATTATTTAAACATCATCAAAACGAGAAATTTGACTAATCAAGATTAACCTTTAGAGGACGGCGTCATTTTTTAATGACTTTTGCAGTTTAAGTGCTAGAACTTTTTTACTATTATATATGAGTTGTGTGCCGAAAAAGATGTCACCACCTCCGCGCCACTATAGTGGCTTCCCGCCCGGAAAAAAAATCAATCTTTTTATCGCGTTATTCGTCGCAAAATCATTCAGTATCGTTAGAGAAGTTACTTAAAGTATGTTTGCAACAAAAACTAGACGAAAAACCCATATACAAACGTTTTTATTCAATAATTCATAAGCGCAGAGCGTCTCTCGTGCGCGCGCAAAGTGTCACATCGGTCTACCTTCTTCATGCTCCGAATGTGTAGATAAATGCGGAAAAACATTATTTATGCTCAGGTGCTGTAAATAAGTACCGACAGACATTATAAATACCATTTTCGACATAACTGCTTACAAAGAAACACAAATTTATAAAAAAATCACAAAAATAGCTAAAAGACACTAAAGTGGCTCCCCGTCCTCTAGAGGTTAACAAAATTAAACACGCATCTTTGAATTGTTTCTTATGCTTCAATGCCTGATTTTCGTTTCAGTGTATATTTGACATAAACTGGTTAATATTCAACATGATCTTTCATTGTTACTTATCATTTTTATATTATGCTAATGTCTTACCGTAATGAAGTGGAACTGATTCTTGCATTAGATCTGTTAGAGTTCCTTGATAAGCAAAGACATGAAAATAACCACTGGCATTTGCAAAGTCATTATAATACTGCATAGTTTTGAAAGTGGGCCATAAAATAAAAAAATCCGAAAACATCTGAAATGAGGATAAAGTGTAGTAAGGAATGAGTAAAATAGTTTTAATTAAAAACTATGAAAAAAGAAATTATACCTGTGTAGCATTATGTATTAAATGTTTGCCAATGTCATTAAGAAAATAGTAATTAGCGATACTATTACAAAACATTTCAACATCTGCAACAACTTCATGCACTTCCATTATATGTGGTAAGATTTTTTTGAAGTTATTGATAAATTCATGAGTAAGATTTTCGTTCATTATAATACCTGCAATTTATTAATGAAAAAAATAATGCAATTTTAATCACGATTTAACTTGTTAACGATGAATTGAATTTGAATACATACTAATTGTTGAATATATTCCTTCATCAGATGTTACGCCTACAATCCATGGAATGTCTCTGAATAATCCTTCTGATAATGCCTTTTTTGGATGCATCGTAATCGCAGCATCTTCTGCATCATATTCCAAAGTCGGACCGAAAAGCATTGAAGGACTAGATCTCCATTTGTGCTATAAGATTTATATGTCTGTGTAATTCTTTATCAAAACCACCAAGAAAATGCAACCATTCAAAAATTGGATATTGATTTTTGGAATCGGTATACCGAAATAATCTTATAGGATTATTTTAGAATGTCATAATCATTATAACAATAAAAATAGTTTTTAGCGTACTTTTTTAGATTAATTGTTTGACACTGGGACATTAAAATGTTGATAACTAAAGCTGAATGCATGAATTCCTAGGTTTTTTGATAAAAATACTAACCCTTAATGTAACACAAAACAAAACTATGACAAACGCATTTTTCAAGGTTATTACAAGATCATAACAAATACGTTATATATGTATTTTTTATCTTATTTGCATAGCAGAAAAAAAATGTGGGTGTCATATCTTACAAAATATTTTGTAGCGTTGAATAAGGTGTTGAGATCCTTTGTTCTTAGACATCTTAAGATTTCTCGATCAGTCTTAAGTTCTTCCAGTTCGTTATAATACATTTCTATTGTATCATCTTCATATTCAGAATGTGTATTATAATCCATTTCTCTATCTTTACAGCTAACAAGTCTAGCAAATTCGAGCGAAGTTTTTCGAATGTGATAACGTGTATGGAATGTCCATGTAGCAAGAGCAGAACCACTTTGCAAAATCATTTTATGAAATAAGTTCGTAGTTTTCTTGTTGAATGATAGTAATTGTGTTAATGCAGCTCCCGCACTGTGACCTTGCAATGTCACAGACGTAGAATCACCATTAAAATTGTGAATATTCTGTTGTACCCATTTTAACGCCATCATTACGTCTTTGAGTCCATAATTTCCTGGTGATATACTGTTTCCTGTGCTCAAAAAACCTAGAACGAATAAAAGCATGTCTTATAAATATTAAAATAAATATGTGCAATATTTTTAATGCAACATTAGGGTTTCAAGTACACTGCGCAATATGATTTTGCGGAAGTTTTTACAAAATAGTTAATAGTAATTGAATCATATAGATGTTATGTCTTAAGTATTTGGAAAATTACGTATTTATTTTCTATAATAAGATTCTGCTGCACAAAGTTAAATTAAGACGCGTTTTTGAATAAAACAGTATTTTAAAGTTAAAGAATGTGAAGAATGTTGCATGTCAGTTGATGTAGAGGTCTGGTGTCATCGTAAAAACCCTTGGCATACTTTAGACTTTGATGCTAAAGATGTTAGTTTAAATGTACGAATGCTCAACGGAATGTATTGTATCGTTATATTTTAAGAAACAACGAGTAAGTATACTATCCAAGAAAACTGTTATTTCCGCATCACTGTGTCCCTTTACTCGAAAATATAAATCTTACGAAACAAATCGCCCGAAGAGTATTCAAGTAAAAATTAATTGATAATCATTTCAAAACGTATTTTTTAATATGTTTGGACGAGCAGATATGTTCCTTAACTCAATATTGGTTCGAATAAATTTATTCGTCTGATATCGGAAAATATTAAGTTCAAATACGACTAGACATACAATTTCATATTGATTAATATGAGATAAGTTTTTCATTTCCATGTACTAATATATCTAAATACGGACGGACTGTAATTTAATATATTTTATAGTGACGAAACTTTTACTAGAAGTGTTTAGTAAAACATGATATTTACCCAAAAAGTCTAGTCTGTAGTTAACAGCAACTAGAATGATATCATGATCTAATACATAATCCGGACTTATCCGAGTGCTGTTGTTGCTACCAATAAGATAGCTTCCTCCGTGCACGTACACTAACACTGGAAATTTATTTTGGTGCTTTACAGCTATACCTCTTATTTCCATCTATTGAAAAAATCTATTTTTAAAACATTATTTATATAATTGTACCCTTTCTTAAATATCTTAGTTATTTTTTAAATCAATATTTTTAAAAGTGTAAATTTCCTCTGGCGAATATATTATTTAAAAGTGTATGACACACTGATATGTAATAGTGAATATGAAAAATGGCATTAAATGAAAATTTTAGTAGTATCATCGTTGTGACGATCATTTATAATAGTATTCGCGCGACGATGCGATCCCAAATCATTTGAATTTCTAGTTAAATAGAGCAATTAAAAACCAATAAAGCTCAAGTTTCACCATTTACAATGTTTGCTCTGTCAGTTGGAGGAAAGCTACAATAATCTTCTAATTAAATTACTGTATATTCGAATCTAAATTGTGGTTGAAGCAGGATGTGACTGTGATAAAATATTGTTGATGTATTCGTGTCATCCGATATAATCTAAAATCCACGCATTCTATACATGAATTTACTATACTGCAGAAGTCACATCGCCGCCGTTAATATTAAGTAATATTCTTAATCGCCATTATGCTAAGAAATATTACTTGTTAATTTCAAACGTAATTTGATAATGTAAATAAAAATTTTATACAACTGATTAAGTCATAACACATAACTCAAGTAATTGACAATTCAGTAATAAATAATTTATACGACATATGCGAACAAAGAAAAAATATATACAAATGAATATTTTTAACAAAAATTTATTTTTTAAAATACAAAATCGATGATACAGTTGTATGAGTCAGATGTATGAACTTACTCTGTACAGAAATAAAATAAAATAAATCCAGTCTTCTACTTTTATGATTACTTACGTAAGGCACAAAAATATTAAGATGTAGGCAATCCTCGTTACCAACTAAATTGTCTTGCTGATCCAATTGTGGACAAATCGGACCATCCTTAATGGCATTTCGAACAACTCCCCAAGTCTTATTCCATGCTCGTGTATTCTAAGAAAATTTAATGCTTAGTGTAAATTGTCGTATTTAAGTTTTTACATTTTTCTACATAAGATCTTAACATTTAAATAAATTTCCTCTTCTAATTCTGAATATATATTGCCCATATAGTGTCACTGTATTCCACCTATGTTGTCATATAACAGTCATATATGGGTCACATATTAGCCTTATATTTCGAAATGTGGAAATTTATTGTCATGTCAATAATGTACAAAAACAAACGCAATATAAAGGCAGTATAGTGTCAATATAGTGGTAATATAGTAACAATACAGTGGCAATATAGTGACAATATAGGTTTGAAGAAATAATATAGTAGCAATAAATTTTGAATTACTGAGGGCTCCTTCCGTGAATCTCTGTCATGAGACTCTTCTATAAATCAACCCCTACGTACCATGGTTTACAATTTTCAAATTCTTTTTGCAAAAATATCATTATATTTAATTCTAATACAATCAATTTTAATCAAATGATCACAGATTTGCACCGTTGAAATCTATGCATATAGTGCAGATTATGCGTGATATTTGCATAAACATACGTTTTATATACCAAGTTTAATTAGTATATAAAATAAACTAAGAAAGAATGTAGAAAAATAAATGAACTTTCTGAAAAAAAGGTGATACAATTTTTTTCATCTCACTTTCAAGGTTAAATTTTTAAATTTTAAAACGAATTTTTACCGCAAATGATACCTTTCTCAAAACTGGGGTTTCTTAAGAATGATACTCCAACCTAGCAGAATACTCCACAACATTTTCAGAATGAACCGCACAAGGAATTTAAAGTTATTCTTTTTAATTTATGATCTCGGAAATTTTTAGTAATAATCAGTATTAACTTCTATCAAATAACGTCTCATTATTAACGCCTCATCTTTTATACTTCAGTAGCAGAAAAAAATTTTTTTTTTTGATATTTTTTATTTATGCACCTCGGAGGTGATCTCCAGATGAAGAAACTATAGTTTATTCATCTGAAATGCGACAAAAAATATATATATTTTTCGTCGCATTCGAATGGAAAGACCCGGTGCAGCGGTACCAGGAAAAGTCACATCGACTCCAGAGTATGCTTCCGGAAAAAATTTTGTCGAAGAATCTATTGCGTATAGGTACGGTCATAAATTTCACCTCGGAGATGATCTCCAGATGCATAAACTAAAGCAGTCATCTTAAAGTCGAACGTGACGCCCACTGTCAAACTTGTTGTTGTTATATAGAAACAGCAAATAAAGCTACATGAAATACTCAATTTATTGAAGCATTATCAATTTGATTATTACAGGTTAAAATTAGTAGATGTACTACAGGGCTCCGACGCCACTTTGGCCGTGTAAGAGTACGGGGGTAAAACTAAGTAATGTATGAGAATTAAGAAAACTAAGTAATGCATGAAAACTAAGTAAACTAAGTAATGCATGAAAACTAATTAAGCTAATGTATTTGTTTAAATAATTCGCTTAAACAATTTGTTTAAACAAATGGGATAAACAAGTTGCCTGAAATGTAAGCTGCATGATTATTGTTTCTAAGTAATTGTTATTATTTTAATTAACTGTTAATGTTTTAATTAATTGTTAATGTTTTTTTATTTAATGTTATATGATATATATATGCGTAAGATAACATCAAGGCGATATTGCGCAACATAAATAGACACGAATAGACAAGTATTGACTCATGATTTTAGGGTGCAATGGAATGTTTAGCGATTTGTCAATCATATAATTTTATTTTTTGGTGATGACATTTTTATGGCTTTAGAGTTCGATTTTAAATTTTTTGAGACGTGATGACATTTTAAATAATAGACACATTTTTTAATTTTATTGATAACGTTGTTTTATATTCAACATACATTTGCAGACTAATTTGATACATGATCTTTTAATGCGTTTAAATAAACAGTGGAATGAACATAGGCATTCCTAAGCTGAATGTGTTACAACATGTATAGTATATCTGTAGTAGTAGCTTCTTTCGTACGTTTTCGTTTGTCCGTCTTTGTCTTACACATTGCGTTTACTTTTTCTTTCACCAATATGATCCTGAATCGTCTAAATTTACAAATAACTAATAAGTTAATAATAATTTAATAAGTTTATAATAATTTAAAAAATTTGTAATTATTTAACTAACCTTCATTTACTAATTTTGCATATTTCCCAAAAAATTTATCTGTTTCTTTATCTTTATCTTTATTGAACATTTTATCATCTAAAAATGAATTTTTGTATAAGATATGTATTTTATATTGATACCAGCTGAATCGCCGGCATCGCCCGGCAAAAAGCTGAATTCCTAGCTTCATCCGAGGTATCTCTACAAAGTCTTTATGGGCTATTTATGAACGCCCTAAAAATGCCCTATAAACTTCCTGTAAACTTCCTATAAACTCCATATAATCTCATATAAGTTCCCCATAAGCTATCTATACAGTCCTTTTAATCTCCCTATAAACTCCGTATGAAACGCTGTGACACCCTTTATAACATCCACTATGACATCCCCTATGACATTTCCAATGACATCATTTCGACGGTCCTATGGAAAACTATGCTAACTCAGAATGTTGGCGAAAACTATGGTAATTCAAAATATTGGCAAAAACTATGACATCTCACTGTATTGCCGAAGAATATGCTATCTCGGTATATTGCCGAAAACTATGCTATCTCGGTATATTACCGAAAACAATTAAAAATTTACAAATTATTATTTACATTTTCAAATATTTTTTAACGATTAATAAAGAACTAAAAAATATTTGTTAAACATTAATAAGCAATCAATAAATATTTGCCCACAATTACAAAATATGTAGTCAAATTATTTTAAGCAAAAATATAATGTACCTTTATCTAACAGGTTTCTAAATTATTGTTAACAATGTCATTTGTCAAAGTTAGATGGCGCTGTTAACAATGTTTACCATACGAAATCAGTTTGAGTTGAATTGTTGACACGTCAAATTACTTATTCACATTGTTATTAATATTTTTACGTCAAAAATATATGAAATTTTGTATGAAAATGAAGGTACGTGACATTTTAATTATTATTAAAATATATTTATTAAAAATGTCTTTAGTTCAATGTACTTATGTCCAATTATTTTAACAACAACAAAAACAAAATATCGTGAATTGGTTTTTTTAGGTTCAGAAACTGTTCAGGTAAAAAATTGGCTTTTTAATTATATACGTATTTAATTAATTATATATTTATTCAAAACTTTAAGATATACTGTCATTTATAATATTTTAGAATTGTATATCAATGAAATTCTAACTCGACCATTAATCGTGACAAGCGTTTCAACAAATGATAAAATGTTTCAGTATTAAGGTACTTTTCGAAAAGTATTTCTCTAAAAGTATAATTCTTTAAAAACTTTAAAAGTAATTCTTTAATTTTTTATCATTTGTTGAAACGCTTGTCAGGTACATTATATTTTTGTTTAAAATAATTTGACTACATATTTGGTAATTGTGGGCAAATATTTATTAATTGCTTATTAATGTTTAACAAATATTTTTTCGTTCTTTATTAATTGTTAACAAATGTTTTTTAGTTGTTTATTAATCGTTAAAAAATATTTGAAAATGTAAATAATAATTTGTAAATTTTTAATTGTTTTCGGTAATATACCGAGATAGCATAGTTTTCGGCAATATACCGAGATAGCATATTCTTCGGCAATACAGTGAGATGTCATAGTTTTTGCCAATATTTTGAATTACCATAGTTTTCGCCAACATTCTGAGTTAGCATAGTTTTCCATAGGACCGTCGACTTATGACATCCCTTATGACACTTGAGGGATGACACCTATGGCACATAAAAATTTATTTCTAAAAATTTAGTGCAGATATTGCGAAGAAAACATTCTACGAAATTTTGAGGACATAGGACTATATTCTCTAGTTTGGTTTAAGTTGGACCGGTAGATTTTGCGTGATTGACATACGAACAAGCAAACGAAAAAACATATTTTCAATTTTATGTATTAGTATGGATAAATTAATTGTTTATTATGACTTTCTTATGACCTCCTCACGACCCCCTCCCTGAAAACTTCCTGACAATACCCTGCCAATCTCCTGACAACCCCATAACAACCCCCTGAAAACCCCTGAAAACCCTCTGACAACCCCCTGACAACCTGCTGACAACCTGCTGACAACCTGCTGAAACCTGCTGAAACCTCCTGACAACCCCCTGAGAATCCCCTGAGAATCCCCTGAGAATCCCCTGAGAATCCCCTGACAATCCCTGACAACCCCATGACAACCCCCTGACAACCTCCTGACAACCCTGATAAGGGTTACGTGATAAGGTAACAGACACACAGACAGACAAACAGACAGACATAGATTGAAATTTATATATTAGAAGGATTTTCTTTGCACTTGGCGTAAGACACTACCGTGTCTCTTGATTCCCCAACCATCAACAAAAAGCTTTAAGCATCATTATAAAATAATGTTAAATATCTTAAATATCTTAAAACCCTATATTAAAAACATATGAAATCATGGAAAGAGCCAAGTTGATTGATAAATTAAATCTCACAAAGATACATTAAAATGCTAGATCCCCCAAACTTACACAACAGTGACTTAAAACTCTACATTAAAAAGATGTGAAATCATGTTAGGCGGTAAGTAAATTGATAATAAAGTAAGCCCTCCCACAAATACGGAATAATTTAAATTCATAAATCGAATAATTAAGAACGTTACGAAGGTAAAAAATGGTGGAGCCAAGATGTATACGATGGTCTGTTTATTCCTAAACTATATTCTAAATTAAACAAATATTCTTAATGAATTCAAATATCTTACTTCTATCCCTCCCTCCCACAAAAGCGAAGTAATTTAAATTCGTAAATCCAATAATTTTGAATCTTAAACGTACCAAAAATGCATTCTATAAAAATAGTATGCCCCCAAAACTATCAAAAAGATGCCTTAAACATTAAAAGAAACTGTGAAATACCTAAAAACTCTACATTAAAAAGATATGAAATAATGCGAAGAGCCAAGTTGATTGATGCATTAAATTTCACAAAGATGCTTTAAAACTTTAAAACAAAATTTCAAATTAATTATGCAAATATACCTCAAAACTCTACGTTAAAAAGATGTAAGATCACGTAAAGAGCCAAGATCACCGTTAAATTAAATCCTTACAAAAATAAGTCAATAAAAATATATACCCACAATAAATCCCAACAAAAATCCTACACGGACAATTGAAACTAGATATGAACTAGATATGCGCAGAATAAGGAATTCAATGTTTAAAAATAAAATGTCACTTAAACATTGGAAACA
>JABFPJ010004537.1:0-13628 GCA_022817425.1 Gryon sp. ZL-2020 | reverse complement strand
TAATTCTTAAAAATATATTTCAAAATTCCAATCAATTATTTTTAAAACTAAATTTATTCAAAAAAATTTGAAATTCCATTCAATAATTTTCAAAAATAAATTTTGCAATTCCATCAAACAATTTTAAAAATAAATTTCAAAATTCCAATCAATAATTTAAAAAAATAAATTTATTTAACAAAATTTGAAATTCCATTCAACAATTTTTAAAAATAAATTTTTAAATTCAAATCAATAATTCTTAAAAATATATTTCAAAATTCCAATCAATTATTTTTAAAACTAAATTTATTCAAAAAAATTTGAAATTCCATTCAATAATTTTCAAAAATAAATTTTGCAATTCCATCAAACAATTTTAAGAATAAATTTCAAAATTAGAAAAAAAAATTTAATTGACTAAAAATTAAAAAATTAAATTTAGTCATATTTTTAATATTGTGATTTAAATCGGACTTAAATTTTTAATGTTATTTTGTTGATTTTAAATTTGATGTTATTTATTAATGATTTTAAATTTAATGTTATTTTATTTCGACAGAAAAAGAGCAATAATGTAAAAACCATCCCGCCGTACAAGCCGATTCCCGCGGACAGCGGTTCGTCGGACTCGTCGGCGGAGAAAGAATCCGAGGCGCCGGCGAAGAGCACTCAGAGTAACAGCGGCAAGCGACGCAGTTCGAATTCGAAAGGCGGCGCTGCGTCGAAGAGCAAAAGCAATCCTAGTCCGAGCAACGAGATGAACGGACTGATGGCCGACGGAGGCGCCGGAAGCGGTCGCAACACACCCAAAGACAACGCCGCGAGCGCCAGCTCGAAGTTCACCACGTCGAACTTCGTGGAGACGATCGTGACGCAGTCCGAGAGTGTGTTCGGCAACGACGGCAAATCCATTACGACCACTTCGGCCTCGGCGATCACCAAGTCCACCACGAGTCAATCCAAGGGTGCAAGTCAGAGTCAAAAGTCAAATCATACGAGTAAAAAGCGTAAAGCGGGCGCGAGAACACCTACGGCTTTAGGTAATGAGAGATCAGGAAAAGTAAAATCAGGGTGGCCACTTTCTGGAAAACCTGGAAAAGTCAGGGAAATCCATTTTTTCATTTTGAAAATTTAAAAATTTGAAAAAAAAAATTTTTTAATAAAATTTAATTTAATAAAAAAACGTTAATTTTACTTTAAAAAATATTTAATTAAAAAGTTAATAAACATATTTTAATGGAATTTTCTTATTTTTTTGTTATTTTAAAACTAACAGAATTAAGAAAACTAACAAAACTAAAAAACCAGTAAAACTAATATTTTTTTTTCGTTTTCATTTTGTTGAACTAACAAAATTAACAAAACTAATGAAACTAACAAAATGTATAATTTCTATTAATTTATATTTTTAAAACTAACAAAATTAACAAAACTAACAACACTAATAAAACAAAAAAATTTTTTTCATTTTTATTATTTTCAAACTAACAAAATGAACAAAACAAAATTGAAATTCTTTTTTATTTAATTTTCAGATTATAAAATAAGAAAAAAAAATAATTAAATAAAAAATAATTAATTTTCATAGTTCATTAAAACAGAAGATAATTATTTTTTAATTAATTAAAAAATTGCAATTAAATGTAATAAAAAAAATTAATTTTAATTTAAAAAAAATGCAATTCAATTTAATAAAAAAAACTTTCATTTTACTTTAAAAAATATTTAATTAAAAAGTAAATAAACATATTTTAATGGAATTTTCTTATTTCAGCATGTTATGGTATTGTTACGGTGCCAACGGGTCCATGGTATTGCAGAAAATGCGAGTCAACGGAGCGCAGCGCCAGAGTGGTAATATAATCAAAAATTAAATGGTCAAAAATGCACCAATAATAAATCAACACCAAAACCAATCAATAATTAAACAAATAATAATAATTTACAACTATTTTTTTATATAATTGTTAATTTCTGTAATAATTTTTATAAAAATCTGTTTTATTTATAAAAATATTTTATTTTAATATATAAAAATTATATAAACATATAAATAAAAATACATATATAAAAATATATAAATATAAATATATATAAAAAAAATAAATTAAAAAATATATAAAAATAATAAATAAAAATTTATTTTAATAAAAATTTGTTTAATTTATAAAAATATTTTATTTTAATATATAAAAATTATATAAATATATAAATAAAAATATATATATAAAAATAAATAAATATAAATATATAAAAAAAATAAATTAAAAAATATATAAAAATAATAAAAAAAAATGTATTTTAATAAAAATTTGTTTAATTTCAGCGCTGCGAATTATGTCCCAGTCGAGATGGGGCCCTAAAGCGAACGGAACAGGAGGGTTGGGCGCACGTAGTTTGCGCCCTTTACATACCCGAAGTCAGATTCCGAAATGTTACGACAATGGAGCCAATTTTGTTGGATCTCATTCCATCAGAAAGATTTGGAAAAGTCAGTTTTTTTTTTAAACATTTTGAAAAATACACAAAAATGTTTTATATTATCATTTTTCCTTTTACTTGATTTACTTTATTTTGTTTTATTTATCCTTTTTTTTAATTTAAAATGATTATATTGACTTTTTTGTTATTTTTCAGACATGCTATATATGCGAGGAGCAAGGCAGAGGTGCTCGTGCAACCGTCGGAGCATGTATGCAGTGCAATAAGGCCGGCTGTAGACAACAATTTCACGTCACTTGTGCGCAAGCCCTTGGATTACTTTGCGAGGAAGCTGGCAACTTTCTCGATAATGTCAAATATTGTGGATATTGCCAGCATCATTATTCCAAATTGGTACATAATTTTACTTTGTACGAGGAATATAGATTTTCGAGAACGGACATTCATGTGCCGAAGTACTATAGAAATGCAACAGAAAACAACATTTACGGACGTTGTCTATGAAAACTAACAAAACTAACAAAACTAGCAAAACTAAATATATTATAATAATAAGAT
Organism: Gryon sp. ZL-2020; assembly: GCA_022817425.1. NCBI lineage: Eukaryota > Metazoa > Arthropoda > Insecta > Hymenoptera > Scelionidae > Gryon > Gryon sp. ZL-2020. The sequence continues at coordinate 10,646 of JABFPJ010004537.1, read as the reverse complement.
TTTGTAAATTTAGCGTTTAAGTTTATTTGACGATTACACAAAAATATTTTCTGAATTGAGAATATTTTTGTTTAAGTTTGTATTACGATTTATGCAAAATTTTAGAAATTCGTTAGATCTGATAATTAATAAATTGCAAAAAGATGTTCGAATACTAAGTTTCTAATCATTTGTATAATTTCTATTGTCTTTATTCATTACGGGACAATTTCAATAATGTTCAATAAGTTGAATTAGAACATTTAGAAACTTATATAGAAATGTTAAAACTGTTTAGATGTATTAAGTAAAAGTTCAATTAGCAAGTATTCTATAATTTTGCACAATTCATAATTCAAACTCAAAATCATAATCATAATTAAAACATTTGGAACATAAAAAATTAACTTACCAGTAGTTTTTTAATTGCTTAAATTAAAAAACTATTGCTTAAATTAAAAAAAAGAAGCGTATTGGGTAACTAATAGGGTTGAGATGATTTAAATCGCGATTTAAATGAAATGATTTTAAAAAAATCAATGATTTTAATGAAAAAGTATTTTATTTACAAAAAATCAAAAATTGTTTTGACCTACAATCAAAACTATGCAATAACTATGATTGAAATAATTTTAAAAAGTGACAATTATTTATATAGCAAATTATTAATTGATTTTGATTATTTATACAAATCACGAAAAATCAGTTGTTTAAAAAGAGCAAATTTCGAGAATTTTGTTAATGAAAGTTCAAATATATCGATATCAAAGTTGAAGATCAAAATTGAAGATTTAACTGAAGAAGATTGAGAAAACTAAAAAAAAATAATAATAATAAAATAAGAAAAATAAGAAAACTAATAAAATTAACAAAACTAAGATAACTTACTTAAAGAAACAGAAAACTATGAACACTAAATAATAAACGAAAACTAATAAAATTAAGAAAATTACAAGCTCAAATAAGAAAAGTAAGAAATCTAATAAAATAATCAAATTAATAAAACTAAGAAAAGAAAGAATGTGAAACTAATTAAAATAAGAAAACTAAGAAAATTAACAAAATTAAGAAAACTAAGAAAATTAACAAAAATAATAAAATTGACAAAACTAAGAAAATTAAGAAAACTAAGAAAAAGTAACTAAAATACGAAAAGTAAGAAAACGAACAAAATTTACAAAACTAACTAAAAAATGAAAATTATGTAAAACTAATTAAAATAAGAAAACTAAGACAATTAACAAAATGAAGAAAACTAAAAAAAAGTAACTAAAATAAGAAAAGTAAGAAAACTAACAAGACTAACTAAGATAAGAAACTAAGAAAGTTAAGAAAACTAACTTGAATAAGAAAATTAGAAGAAACAATTTAATTGACTAAAAATTAAATGTATTTACTCATATTTTTAATATTGTGATTTAAATCGGATTTAAATCTGATTTCAATCCAAAAAATCGAATTTTTATATATTTTTTCAAAATCGTGATTTTTATCAAGCCTACCAATTATATTATAAGAAATTGAAAATGTTATTTTGTTTCGACAGAAAAAGAGCAATATTTAAAAAATTTGAAATTTCATTCAATAATTTTTAAAAATCCATTTTAAAATTCTAATCAATAATGTTTAAAAATGAATTTCAAAATTCCAGTCAATTATTTTTAAAAATAAAATTTATCTAAAACAATTTGAAATTTCATTCAATAATTTTTAAAAACAAAATTTTGTAATTCCAATCAACAATTTTTAAAAATAAATTTTTAAATTCAAATCAATAATTCTTAAAAATATATTTTAAAATTCCAATCAATTATTTTTATATATTTAATTATTTATATTTATTATTATAATTTAATTATTATATATATTTAAATAAATTAATCAAAAAAAATTTGAAATTCCATTCAATAATTTTCAAAAATAAATTTTGCAATTCCATCAAACAATTTTAAAAATAAATTTCAAAATTCCAATCAATAATTTTAAAAAACAAATTTATTTAACAAAATTTAAAATTCCATTCAACAATTTTTAAAAATAAAATTTCAAAATTTCAATCAATAATTAAAAAAAAATCATTTTTCAAGAATAAAACAAAAAACCCATCGAAACCAAATTCAAACCAAAAGACTTTTGGCAAAAGTTTCTTCGTTATCGAGCGTGCAGTTGGCTGCAGCGAAAACGCGAGTGCAGCATTTTTTGCGCTGCATTCAAAATGGCTGACGCGTGGGATAAACAAGAAGCAGGTTGTCTCTCTAACCTCAGACGTCCGCGATGACTCGGTTACGTCGTCCGCTCTCGTCGCGCTGACTCCGAACCCAAGTCATCCTCCAACTCTTCTCATTTATCCATTTTCCAACCCAAACACATTTTCGCGCCGCGATTCCCGCGCGTTATATATATACATATATACATATATACATATACATATATATACATATATATATATATATACATATATATACATATACATATATATATATATATACATATACATATATATATATATATATACATATATAGTTATATATATATATATCGTCCATACATACATACATACATATATATATGTATATATAAACATAGACAAGTTTTGCATGTGTGAATCGAGTTTGTTCGGTTCATTCGAGGTCATTCCAGTCCGCTCAACTTTGTTTTGCCTCGACACTTGAAATCATTCGTCGCGTCGTCAAATTGGCAAAAAGTTTGTTCAAATTCAATGTGACGTGAAAAAAAATAAAAAGTTCGCGAAATTCGGATTTTCGGCCATTTTTTCGCAACCCCCTTTTTTTGCCAACAAGTTTAGACAAGTCACTTTTCAACCGGATTCTTCGCTAACGCATTTTGAGGTTATGTTTATCTCGCATTAGACACAAGCATTCTTCAGGTATTTTGCACACTTTTTGGAATAATGCTCGGGATTTTGGGTTTTAAGGGTTGGTTTTTTGAGTTGAGTTTGATTTGGGTTTTTGGGGTTTTGGTTATTATTTTTTGCAGAACGGCGATTTTGTTTTGATGCGTTTTGTGTTTGTGTGCGTTTGTGACAAGATGTGGGCAAGTTTGGCGCAAGACTTGCTTTGCAATTGTAATTTTTTATTTTTTTTATGTTTTTTAAGTGTTTTTTTTAGGTTTTTTATTTTTTTTTGTTTATGTATTTTTTGGGAAAATTTATTTGGTATATTTTTGAAATGTTATTATTATTATTATTATTATTATTATTATTATTATTTTAAAAATATTTTTTTTATTAATTAATTAATTAATTAGTTAAATTATTAAATAATTAAATTATTAAATAATTATTAATTAAATTAATTAATTAAAATATTTAATTTGTGCAAAATTCTTATTTCAAAACTAGAAAAAGTTATTTAACAAATTTTATTTTAATTAATTAAGAAATTAAGACATTTACATTAATTAATAATTAATATTAATAATTAAATAATATTAGTTAATATTATTTATATATAATATTAGTAATTAATTAATTTTTAGAAAATAGTTATTTTAGTTATAGTTATTTTTTCAAAAATTTGTTATTTAGTTAATATTTATTTTTTTTTCTTTTTTATAATTAATCATTTATTAATTATAAAAAAAGAATATTTCCATTTGTTAATTTGTTGTATTGTATGAAATGAAAATATATCCAAAAAAATTTCATTTCATTTGAATATTATTATTACATAATTTTAAGCTCAATTATATAATAATTCGCAAACAAAATTAAGTGGTGAGTTTGTATAATTGTTGGAAATTATGTTTTTCGCGAATAACAAGAATTAGACAAAATATGCAAGCTATGAATGTTTTTGTTTGTTTTGCGAATTTTATAATTTGATATTGTTATAATTAAACATTTTTAATAAAAAGTGTAATTTGTTAATTATTTTTCAAGATGTAGTGAAATTTTTAATTAAAGAAATACAATGAAAATTGAAATTAATAAAGTAAAAATAAAGTATGAATTTACATATTAAATATTAAATTTACATAATTAATAAAAAAATTCGTAATATTATTTTGATTGGACTATTTTTATGATTAATTTAGTCATCTGTCTATAAAGATATAGTAAAATCAACTAACATAAATAGTTGCTTTTACAAAACACAATTTGAACCACTTTTCAATCCGCATTTTTAAATTTCTATATGGATTCAATGAAAAAAGTAGTTAAATTAAATTTCATAAATATCTGAACGAAATGAACATTTTTTCTCACACAAGCACGGAAAATGGGTTTTTTCTACTTTCGAAAATGTACGTTTTTCATAAAAGTACGTTTTTCAAGGCAGAAAGAAGGTATTTTTGGCCCTCGTACGAGAAAAAAGATTTATTTTGTTCAGTTAATTATGAAAATTCTCTTTTCATAATTAACTCAACAAAAAGAACCTTTTTTCTCACACGAAGACCAAAAATACGTTTTTTCTACCTTGAAAAACGTACTTTTCCTCTCTAGGGAGAAAACGTACATTTTTCATTCCTAGGAATGTATAACTTCCTTTTTATATTTGCCTACTTTCCCTCCACAAGTAAAAAAAAAACATTTTCTTTATGCAAAGTCAATAATGATGACAAGCTAAAGAAAAAAACTCCGCCAAGTAGGCAAAGTGCTATTTTCCGCCCGCTTCGTCGAGGAAGAAAACCCGACGTTGTTGGTGCATTGGTGAGAAAAAAGATTGCCTAAAAGTATTCGCAAAAAAAGCTTATCAACTGTACAGCTTCAAAATGGGCAACTTTGCGCCCTAATTGCGAAATGTACAATTTTTTGTATTGTATCAATTAGACATAGTCTCAGTTGATGAACAAGCGTACTTTCAGATCGCAGTCAACGGAAAAGCAGGAACGCACGCAGAAGCGTAAGCGCGGCTCGTCGAGTGGTCAGACGCCAACGACGGTGGCAGCGGCGACGACCACCCCGGCGACGAACGCGCCGTCTAGTGGCGGTGGCGGTGGCGCCGCTGGCGGTGGCGTTGTGATAACAACGAAGCGCAGCAGTCGCAGCAATCGTCACAGTCCGCCGCCGGCGTCGGTGGCGACGGTGGCGCCTGTTTCCGCGGTCATTCAGGGCCCCACGCTGGGCACCGGCCACTTCAGCAGCGTGGGCGCCGGCGAGGGTGGCGGTGGCACTGGCGCCGGCGGCACCATCTCACGCGCCAACATCATGGGCCCGACGGTTAAGGACTCGCCGCCAAGCAGCCCCGGCTCCGAGAGCATGAGCAGCACCGGCCCCGGACGGCGCAAGCGCAAATCCGCCACCGTACCCAACCCCACCCTGTCCACCGCAGTGCCCCCGTCGAGCGCCATCTCCACGCCCGCTGCCTCAACCACGCCAAATCGCTCGGCATCCAATACGCCCACCGCCATTGCTAACAACAATCACATCAAGGAGGAAAAGGACGTCAAATTGTAAGTCCACCCCTCCAATCCTATCCCTCGTCCTGGTATCGTAGGCGAGAAGGACATCGTAGGGTGATTGAGCGCGAAATTTACGCCGGAGACAAACGTTCAGAGTCGTCAGAGGAGAGAAGATATTGGAATATTTTATTATTTTTTTGTTGTTGCTTGTAGTCGTTAGAAACTTGTTTCGAACACGTTTCAAGTGGTCTATGTCCATACAAAATATGACAACAGTGCTAAGATGAATGCTCAATATGGCAACATTGCCAATATGGCACATGTTCAATGTGGCAACCCTGTCGTTGCGGCAACACTGCCAGGATGATGAATGCTCAATGTGGCAACATTGCTAATATCGCGCATAGTCATTGTGGCAACATTGCCAGTATGGCGCATGTTCAATGTGACAACCCTGCCAATATGGCAACACTGCCAAGATGATGAATGCTCAATATGGCAACATTGCTAATATAGCGCGTAGTCATTGTGGCAACATTGCCAGTATGGCGCATGTTCAATGTGGCAACATTGCCAGTATGGCGTATGTTCAATGTGATAACGCTGCCAATATGGCAACACTGCCAAGATGATGAATGCTCAATATGGCAACATTGCTAATATAGCGCATAGTCATTGTGGCAACATTGCCAATGTGGCAAGTCTACCGATATGGCAACTTTGCTAAGATGATGAATGCACAATATGGCAACATTGCTAATATCAAGCAATATTCATTGTGGCAACATTGCCAGTATGGCGCATACGCAATATGGCAACATTGCCAATATGGCGTATGTTCATTATTGCAACACTGTCAATATGGCTCATGCGAGATATGGCAACACTGTCTATGTGGCGTTTGCCAAATGCAGCAACATTGTCAAGATGAATGCTCAAAATGACAACATTGCCAATATGGCGCATGCTCATTGTGGCAACACTGCGAATATGGCGTATGCTCGATATGACAACACTGCCAATGTGGCGGATCCGCAATATGGCTGACAATTAACTGAATAAAAAGTAGTAACAAAATCAAACAAAATATTTTTTTTATTATTATTATTGTCAATCTTTAGTAGTGTCTATCTCTGTTTAAACAAAGTGACGCAAAGCAAGTTAGATTTTCTTTCTGCGATACTTATATTTCAACAAAAAAGAGAAAAAAGCGCGAAATTTGAAAGATAATTGACCTTTTTTTATTCCTTTTTTGTATTTCAGGTATAAAAAAACCCCTCTTGATGCTTTCTGTTTCAATATCCAAACAATCTTACACTGTATTTAATTTGAATAAATAATAAACTTTTATATCACTATAATTTATCGTCTATTTTATTCATTTCAAACTCTTCTTTTCTTCTACTTTAAGCGATCTTAATCTTTTCTGTCTTTCTCAAGCTTTTCAAAATCTTTGTAATTATTATTTATTCTATTTAATGACACATTTCAGAGTTTGAATTAAAATTTTATTCTTGGGACTTTTGCAGATTTCAAAATGGCGTTGGCGCACCACACATGCTTGGCAATCAACTTAATCCCTCGTCGACGATGGCGCAAAAAATGTCTGACACTCTGTCGCAGGAATTGGAAGCGCATTCGATTTTCACCGAAGCTAGCAATTCGTCGACTAATTTGGTTGGACCGCAACTTCATAGTCGAGTTATTGCATCGGTAAATTATTTCCGCTTAATTCTCAATGTGGCAACATTGCCAATATGGCGTAAGCACAGTATGGCAACGTTGCCAATATGGCGCAACTTCAATAATCGCAATGTTGTCAATGTGGTGCATGCACAATATGGCAACACTGTCAGTATGGCGCATGGACAACATGACAACGTTGCCAATATGGCGTAAACACAAAATGGCAACGTTGCCAATATGGCGCATGCACAATATGGCAACACCGCCAATATGGCGCATGCACAATATGGCAACACCGCCAATATGGCGTGAGCATAGTATGGCAACGTTGGCAATATGGCGCAACTTCAATAATCGCAATGTTGTCAATGTGGTGCATGCACAATATGGCAACACTCAGTGTGGCGCATGCACAATATGGCAACACTGTCAGTATGGCGCATGGACAACATGGCAACGTTGCCAATATGGCGTAAACACAAAATGGCAACGTTGCCAATATGGCGCATGCACAATATGGCAACACCGCCAATATGGCGAAAGCATAATATGGCAACGTTGCCAATATGGCGCATGCACAATATGGCAACACCGCCAACATGGCGCATGCACAACATGGCAACACCGCCAATATGGCGTCATTTTATCAATAAATTGAAAAAATAATTATTAAAAATATTTTTTTTTAATTTTTCGTCTTGTAAAATGAAACGAAATGATTAATATGATCTTATGCAGGTGAAGTCGAATCAACCATTTGGTCATCCAACGTCATTTTCCAATGTCTTTTCCGGAAGTAACAGTAACGTCTCAACTAATGCAATGGCCGGTGGTTTGAACAGTGGCGCCATTCCCCAGACGTTAGAGCAATTACTCGAACGACAGTGGGAACAAGGGAGTCAATTTTTAATGGACCAGGCGCAACATTTTGACAGTAAAATCTCTTAACTTTAACTTCATATACTTAAAATTGAATGAAATATTGTTGATTTCTTAACGAAAATGTAATTTTCAGTTGCCTCTCTGCTATCCTGTCTTCATCAGTTGAAAGCTGAAAATGTAACGCTAGAAGAGCGTGTTAATACGCTGGTCCAAAGAAGGGATCATCTTTTGGCAGTGAATGCGAGATTAGCGATCCCTTTAACGTCACCACCCACAACGCATCAAGGTTAATATTGTAAAATTTAAATTTAAATTAATTGGTGAATTTAAATATTAAGATGAAAGGTCATAATTGAATAGACATAACCTCACTTTTTGAATATTTCGCAAAATATAATGAAACGAAGTTATTTTTTAATTATTTAATTAATTTATTATATTAAAAATGTATAAATAATGAGTTTGAATTGTTTTAATAGTAAATAATATTCATCCGGCGGCGAATCCCTCGCATCCGAACATTCCGCACGCGGACGTGCAACCGGGCGCGTCGTCGGCGCCGATGGCACGAGTGAATCGCGATGCACGGGTTAATAACACGTACCTGCCGCACTCGAGTTCCGGCGGTCACGCGGCCATGGAAAACGGCCTTTCGCCGGATCCCTCGCCACCCGCCTCGGCGACATCCATGCAGCAGTATCAGCATAGGGGTTCCTTAATTTCATCGCAACAGAATGCTACGATAAGGTAAGTTCTGCTTTTTTTGCAATTTTTAAATATCCAGGATAAAATACCCTGGATAAAATACCCTGGATAAGATACCCTGGATAAAATACCCTGGATAAAACACCCTGGATAAAATACTCGGGATAATATACCCGGGACAAAATACCCTGGATAAAATACCCTGGATAAAATACCTTGGGTAAAATATCCTGGATAAAGTATCCCGGATAGAACACCCTGGATAAAATACCCTGGGTATAATATCCTGAATAAAGTATCCCGGATAGAACACCCTGGATAAAATACCCTGGACATTATATCCTGTAGAATAATCCCCTAGACTTAAAAATATCCAGAAAAAAACCTTAAAAATATCCTGGACAAAATATCCTGGATGAAAATCTCAAAAAAATCCTACATAAAAATTTGTCGACTAAATACCCTGGAAAATATATCCTGGTCAATAATCCCCTATATTAACAATACATCCTGGATAAAAAACCCGAAACCAAATATCCTAGATAAAAATTCTCCCCCTAGATAAAATATTCTGGATGAAATACCCCATATAAAATATATTGGATAAAAATCCTGGACAAAATGTGATTAAATACCCTGGACATAATTCCCTAGATTAACAATCTATCTTGAATAAAAATAACCAAACATAATATCCTAGATATAGATCTTCCCCCCTCCCCCGCAAATCCTAGATAAAATATTTTTGGTAAAATACCCTGGATAAAATACCCTGGATAATATACCCGGGATAAAATACCCGGGATAAAATACCCTGGGTAAAATATCCTGGATAAAGTATCCCGGATAGAACACCCTGGATAAAATACCCTGGACATTATATCCTGGATAAAATACCCTGGATAAAGTAAACTAGATTAAATAACCGGGAAAATATATCTTGGATAAAATACCCTGGATAAAATATCCTGGATAAAACACCTTGGATAAATTACCCTGGATAATTATCCGGGATACAATAACCCTAGGTTAAATAACCGGTAAAATATATTCTGGATAAATTATCCTGGACAGAATATCCTGGATAAAATACCCTGAATAAAATACCCTGGATAAAATACCCTGGACAAATTATCCGGGATAAAAAACCCTAGGTTAAATAATCAGAAAAACAGACTCTCGATAAATTATCCTGGACAAAATACCCTGGACAGAACACCCTGGACAAAATACCCATCCTTGTCACCCAACTGTATATATGTTAAGGAATTTAAGAAAAAATGTATTTATGAACAATTGTTTATAAAAGGCACAGTCCAGCGAGTGGCGCTTATCATCAGGGTCAATCGAGCAGTATAATATCCCAGGCGAATGCAAACAATTCCGGGGTTGTGAGAAATTCGTCCGTCACGCCAGATCCATCGCGAGGTGTTCAAAGATAAGACAACGTTACTCGTGTTCATCACCAAAAGCTTTTGATAACAAACGTTCAATATTGTATCTATACTTTCAAATTAACTAAGAACATACACAACAAAGAAAACACACAATCACAGACGACGAAAATTGAATGTCAAATTCCAGATTAAATTATTTTTCAACAAATCGCGCCATCTATACGTTCCTCTCAAAGGATAGTTAAGACAAAGTAATTAATTAATAGTAATTATACAAAAAGAATGTAAAAATGGACGATTATGAAAAAAAAAGATGGAACTTTGTATGAAATGTGTGTGTGTGTGTTTCGTTCGTCATTTGTAGATGTACAAATTTTAGGATAAGAAAAGTGTGAGAGCAGAATAGAGAATGAGAGAAAGATAGCAATAAACACTCGTAATGTACAGTAATTTTAAGTCGTTTTTCAATCGTAAGTCTAAGGGACGAAAGTAGAGATGGGCGATTATTTGAAAATAATCGATTATCGAATAATCGATTAATCAAAAAATCGATTAATCGACATCGATTACTTAAAATCGATTAATCGATATCAATTACTTAAAATCGATTAATCGATTTTTGATTAATCGATT
>JABFPJ010004536.1:0-13630 GCA_022817425.1 Gryon sp. ZL-2020 | reverse complement strand
AATGTTACTATACAGACTGGAATCAGAACTAAAAGTATATAAAATGTAAATTAAATTGAAATAGATTATAAACTGTTAAAAACATCTACAAAATTGTCTTCAATTTTAATAAAATAATATTGAAGACGATGACTTTGAATGCCGGTGGCAAAATTGCGCGCGCATCTAACAATCTAAATGACAAAATGAATACTTTTCAATATCATTTAATTAATAGTATAAAAATAACTAATTCAATATAAATAAACGGACATACAATATTGCTCAATTTCAAATACACTCGAATCATAACGAACAAACTGATTAAAATTGATTCTAGAAGTTCAAGATTACACAGATTTATCTTGGACATTTCTCGAATACACATTATATCTCAACTTCTTCTTTTCTAATGACGCTTTATCTTTAACGGTACTTTATTTGTTCTTACAAATATATCTTTGACGCATTTAACAATTATAATACATTTTTTCAAAACCTCAAACATACAATCAGATATAACATTTCATACAATGGAATTATATTCCCCACAATTTTCATACGCTTATTTGTCTTTGTTTATATTATATATATACATAAATTTGTCTCTTTGTTTAACACATTATTTTCAAAAATATGAAAATAACGTATAAGTAAAACATTTGACTTCTAAGCCGAATATATTCAATTTAATCAATTTAGACCCTCTTTTAGATAAAGAATCCAATTCAAGCAAGAAAGACAGAGAATGACGAACAAAAAAGCGCAGATAAGCATCACGTGGTTAAATGAACTATTTTATAATACAATTGTCATAATTCTTTATATCCAGGCCATAAGGTTAGCTATCTCCTGATATGATTGTTTTATTAGATGAATCGCGGTTATATAATGTCAAATGCGTCTCTTCAAGTATTACTTATCTATTTTAATGTGCTGGAATTACTCATAATTAGACTCTGGTTTTGAATGCTTCTTAGTGAGACTCTCGTTAATGACTGTTGTTGCATGATTATATCGTAACGCCAATGTCTTTTTGCTTCGTTTTCAAACTCAACGAAAATTAGTTCAAAATATCAACTAAACTAAGTCTTTCTTCAGTTCTTCGCTCGTTGAATGATTTTCTTGTATAAAAAAATGTATTGATCATTAAAAGGAAAGACGCGTTGATAAAGTGTTATCAATTTGAAGCAATTTTAACTATTATTCATGAAATATACATTACATAAAAGGTACGCGACGATAAAACGTTCGTTCAAAAGCGGATTTTCATTCAAACGGCTAGTTTAGTTTTGTCATGTGTTAGTTGTTTTTGTGACGCGTTCATAGAATCATGTGGAGCCCCATTGATGAACTTTTAAAGGTACCAAAGTATTTTGTACATTATTTCATATTTATATTTATTAATTCATTTATTATTCGTTAATGATACTTTTTTTTTCTTATCGTAAGAAAAGTCAACTGTCTTTGACATTACAAGGCGACAATGTTATAATTACTGTGCCGCATCTTCTTCGCCGATTAACCTTTTTTTTATATTCATTTTAATCAAGTTTTGTACGTTAAAAATTACTTTCTTTTATTTTTTACTTACAAATCTTTGTATAAATGTATGAAAATACAAACTTTGACTGAAGATGATTATTTGATGAAACTTGGCGGTTTACAAATATTTACAAGTTTTAACATCTATATTCAAAAACAAAATTTAATCCAAAAGCAATTTTTTTTTTATTTTTAAAGTTTTTAATGAATTTATATTTTAGTACTTTTACAAATTTGAATACAAAAATAAAGTATATTATTTTGAATTAAGCCAGTTTAAAAAATTTATTCAACATTTGTAACTGTCGCTTTAATGTTATATATTATTTTATTATTAGAAATTATTAATATGTATTCGTATTTCATTTTACTGCAATACATAAAATGTTCATCTTCCATTATTCAAGAAAACGTAATAAAGAATGGTATGCTTATATCATGACTTATATATAATCATAAGATTATAGTAAAATCATTATGAGATCAATAATAAAACTCATCACTTAGTGAAAATAAGTGTAAAATTAATATTAATTTATATAATAAATATAAAACATGTTTGTCGTAAATGTATATTAAATTAGTCAAGGAAATACACTAGATAGCTATATACTTCATAATAATTGATAATTGTGCAATAACACATTACGATTTTTCAATAAAAACTCTAACTATTCTCATTTGTTTAATTAGCTATCATCCATGCTTGAATAATGATTAAACAAAATCATTTGGAACATCAACTTTATTTTGCTTTAAACGCAAAATAAAAAAAGGAAGACAAAGGAAAAGTTATATTTGTAAAATTCAAAAATATTAATTAAATCGCAGTGGAATATTTTCTCATTTTAATCTTGAATGTCATAGTTTATTACGATCATGACAGATTAAACTATTTTCCCTTTCAAGATATGAATAATGTATATTTTCATTTCATTTTTAAAATAAAGTAGCTTTTTTCAATATCAAATATTTAATATTAATTGCATTAATTAAACAAAATTGAATAACGAAATTGTAAATTAATAAATGAAACACCAAGAATGAAAAAAAGTTGACAATATTAATATTGAAAAGTGTTAATTTATAGTTTTTGTTTGAAATGATTAACATTAACGTTATAATTGGCGTTGATTTTGAACGTTGTGTTTGACAGAAGATAACGCAGACGTATTCATCGTCAGATACGTGTATTTAATGTAATAGTGACAGCCGACGCTCAGCTGTGTTGTATATTCTGTTTATAAATTGCCACGTATCTGAACCGGCTTTATTCATCTCTCACTGAAAGTCACTGAGTTATGGTCTAAACATGGATCTCATTTCACGTGTAAGTTAACTCGAACTAACAAAATCCATAAAAAACTAGTAAAAACGCACAATTAATTAGTTCATAGATTTGCACGCAATATTTGACACTTTTGTTTCTTCATTTCAATCATATTTACAAAGCTTTCATTATAGAAAACCATAACTAATATTGTGACACGAATCAACTGATAATCGTTTTTGGGTTAGGTTTCCTAAGTTGCGTTGTTTAATTGTTGTATTTGTTAATTTTGACATGAAATTTGAAATACAAAAAGTTGTAATTTTGCTGTTTTCATTTTGCACAAATAAGCTTTCATTGTTCATCAGGTTACGTCAAGATAAAAACGAAAAATAATTGTTAATAAATATATCAAATTTCATTATTACACTTACAAACGTTTGTATACGTTTATGTTTATGTATTGTTTATGTTTATTAGGAAATGTAAAATATTTATTACAAATTATTTACAACTTTTAACGAGGAGATTGACCTAGATTTGGCATACGTTATCTGTCAAAGTAATGAGTATCATTTTTATCTTCTCTTTATAATACAAATATTGTTTATAAATATATACAATAATATTATAAAAATAATTGAATTTATATTAAAGAAGAATAATTTTGTATATCAAAGTGTAATAATGAAACTGCAAAGTTGATTATTCAATGTTTCCAAGTGACACTGAAGAACAAATTAAGTTGTTTGTTAATTAAATGAAACTTCTCGAGTGGAATATAAAGAGTCGTTTGATTTTTGTCTGAAGTCTTTATATTTATGGGTCGAGTTGATTCAATGAGAAGAAAAAGATACAAAAGCGATGATGACCTTTGTTGATTCACGTTATCGAAAATAATTTATTTTCTTCTACCCGATTAATTATTGATCCCAATTCATTTATCAATCACTCTTACTATCATGCAAACTGCACTTCGTCTATTGTTCCTTTTTCATTGCAATATTATAAATATATGTATATAAATATAAATATTCTTTGATGGAAATTTTATTATCTAAACCGTTAGTTGAAGATAAAAATAGTTACAAATTCCATTTTCTTTTGTTGATAATTCGAGATATTACTATCTTTTTTGGTCATTAATATTAACATATTCAAAGATTTTAATATTGAAGTGACATTTTTAATTTGAGTTGTAGTTATAAAGCAAAATTTATTAATAAATGTTATAAAATTAAATGTTTTTTGTTTATAGAATATATTGTTTATGTAAAATTTGAATGTAAATAAATTGTTATGTAAAACAAGTGCTGTCATTGATGTTATTTTACAGATTCGTGGACATCGTCGTAGTCCTTCGGACTCACGAGCCTTTCGCGAGAGAACAAAACGCGATGCCTTATTAGAATTAAAGAAGGACCTTGAACGCATCGAGTCCACAGCTCCAGATGAAGTCAAAGAAGACATACATGAAGGATTCTATGGATTCGAAAAGTTATTTGAGAGATTTTTGCAGGAGGAAGGTCCGTCATTGGAATGGGAGAAGATACAAAAGTTGCCGGAGGAAGCGGTAAGAAAAAAGATGATTATATAAATTAATTAATACAATTTCATAATTACAAAGGAAAATACTGGATGGTAATATTTTGATAATTTTCTTACAGATAAGGGATTATGATAATTTAGATGAACCGAAAAATGATGAAATCAAACAATTGTTGGACAAACTAATTGTAGTGAAACTTAATGGTGGATTGGGAACCAGCATGGGATGCCATGGTCCCAAATCCACCATCGAAGTTCGAAGTGGCTTTACTTTCTTAGATCTCACCATTCAACAAATTGAAGTAAGTTTTATGACCACCTATCGTTTTTTAAAAGTGAATAAGAATTCATAATGAAAAAAAATGAAAATATGAATCGTGCAACATTCATGTATAATCATAAAAAATTTATAATTTTTCATATATGAGATAACGCAAAATAATATGACATTTAAAAATTATATTTTTGAATATGATTTTTTATGAATTTCCATGAAATATAAAATAATATAATAAAATAATATAAAATGTATAAAATATCATAATTAAATATATGTTTTTCAGATTTCATAATATTTTACGTTAATTCATATATAAACTATTATGCATTTTCTGTTACACGGTTATATAATCTCATAATAAAATTTTTCATTGTGAATTATCAATCACTTTTAACGAGGGATGAACCCTAGATAAATCCGTAGCTTTACCCGAAGTACCCGTACAGACTCCCTATGATCTTCCTATGAACCTCACCTATTCCTATGATACAAAAATGTTTTTTGTTTTAAAAATCAAATGTATATATCTTAAAAATATAAAGCCTACGATACTACGGATATTATATATAGAAAAATATATGTAATTTATTATATGATTTGATTTTAATATACGTATTTTTATTGTTTTAGCATCTGAACAAAACTTATAAGGCAAATGTGCCATTAATTTTAATGAACTCATTTAACACTGAAAATGACACAGAAAGAGTCTTACGAAAATATAAAGGCTTTGATGTTGAAATTGAAACGTTCACTCAAAGTTGCTATCCAAGAATCAGCCGCGATTCGTTACTTCCCATTGCAAAACACTGCGACGTTTATGATGATATTGAAAGGTATTTAATAAAAATTTGTATTGAATTTCCTTAAGTTGATAAAAGTTTTATATTGCATATTTATTTACTACTGTTTTGTTATTTTAGTTGGTATCCACCAGGACATGGTGACTTTTATCAAAGTTTTAAGAAATCTGGTCTATTAGAAAAATTTATTAAAGAGGTATTAATTAAGGATAAATATCATAAAATGTTTCAATTATATGAAACTTATATACTTCGTTTTTATATTTTGATCTGATAATTTAGAAATTTAATCTTATTTTAAAAGATGATAAGTTTTTGTTTATGTTTTAGGGTCGCCAATATTGTTTCATATCAAACATCGATAATCTTGGCGCCACAGTTGATCTCAAAATTCTGAAATTACTGTTGGACAGTAAAGAAAAGAATATTGAATTTCTGATGGAAGTTACTGATAAAACAAGAGCTGATGTTAAGGTACTTATTGTTTGTTTAACTATGAATTATTTTTACAATTATATTTTCTAAATGAATTTTTAAGCAATTTTGAACAATACATCTTTTATAAAGGGTGGAACATTGATCAAATACGAGGATAAATTACGGCTTCTCGAAATTGCGCAAGTGCCGCCAGAACATGTTGATGATTTCAAATCAGTTCGAAAGTTCCAATTTTTCAATACAAACAATTTGTGGATCAGTCTTCCAGGTAAACTATTTGTATTCATCAATTCATATTTATATATTTTAAATATAGTAATTTTATTCAAATCAGAATTAATTACTTATAATATTTTTCAGCAATAAAACGAGTTATGGATGAAAATTTGCTCAATATGGAAATCATTGTAAACAATAAGACTTTTGCGAACGGATTAAACATAATTCAACTGGAAACTGCCGTGGGAGCTGCAATGAAATGTTTCGATGGATGTTTAGGTACAAAACATGTTTCACTATTATTTATTGAAAAAAATTGCATATAATATTTTGTTCAATAACATTTTGATATGATTTTCCTATTTTTGTCTTACAGGAATCCACGTTTCTCGTAGCAGATTCTTACCCGTCAAAAAGACGTCTGATTTATTATTAGTTATGAGTAATCTCTATGATATGCGTGGTGGTTCGTTGATCATGACTCCACTTCGTATGTTCCCAACTACGCCACTCATCAAATTAGGAGATAAGCATTTTTCAAAGGTCAGTTTCAAACTTATGCAGAACTAAGAAGTGATTAAATAACATTGAACAAAAAATAGTTAAGAAATACAAATTAACATTTAAATATATGATTTTAGGTGAGCGAATTCTTGGAAAGATTTCCAGCAATTCCTGATCTGCTGGAATTGGATCACTTGACTGTGTCAGGGGATGTAACATTTGGCAAAGGCGTTACTTTAAAAGGCACCGTAATTATCATAGCCAATCACGGAGAACGCATAGATTTACCATCTGGTACTATTTTGGAGAACAAAATAGTGTCAGGAAATTTGCGTATTTTGAGTCATTAACTGATTCAACAGATATCATGAACGAAGATTTTTCGTAGACTTATTATAAATGTATATTGTAATAAATGTATAAAAAAACTTTAGAATATTTTAACTTAAACTAAAAAATTGTATCCCCAAAATTGATGTAATGAAACTCAACGTTTATCTTTTAATTTGATAATTTCTATTTATCATATAATTTTGTAATAATAATAAAATCACGCATAAATGCTCAAATTTGATTAACAGTTGAATAAAATCAATTCGTTATATATCATAGTAATACAAATATATTGATTCTATATTTTATACAATGTTTCTTACACAATTTCAACAGACATATATTTGTTTGTATGTACTCATAGTTATAAGAAAACGTTGGTGTTTTATTCAAACCAACTGTTTGTATTCCTTATTTGCAAATGTAACTTTTCCATAAACAGTTGAAAATAAAAAGTGATTTTAATGTATTGCTTTATTTTCTTATTCAAATGTATGCATGTTATTTGTCTTTTTTTTTGTTTTCAATTTTTACAATAAAGTTTATAAATTTATATAACATTATTCTATTCTGTTATATACAAACCTTTTTATACATATTTTTATTGCGTTTTCTTATGCTTTTTTAAATAAGCAACAATGTCTTCAACATCTTCCGGTGAACCTAAGAAAATTGGAGATCTTTGATGTATATCCTTAGGAACAATTTCTAAAATATCGGTTTCCCCATTGGTTGCGATACCGCCAGCCTCTTTCACGATAAATGCCATTGGAATGCATTCGTATAATAAACGTAACTAAAAAATAATATTTTTTATGATTTTCAATACATTAATCAATGTATGAATTTGTATATTTGTGAATTGTTATTATTAAATAGGCAACTTTGAAAATGTCGAAATACTTGTTTTCTAAATAAAGCAACTTTTTAACTTTAAATCTTAATAACATCTTAATAACGTGATTTAAATACAGAAATTCATTATTTAAACATTTCCAAAATTGCCTATGATATTTTGCTACTTTTTTCTAGCTTGATGAAAATACTTAATATATTTTGGTAAAAATTACATTGAATAGACTTAAGAAAATCCGAAAAATCTAGATTGGAAACATTTTGACCTTAACAAAATGTTGCCAAAAATAAATGGAAGTTATATGATGACTAAATTATTATTATTATATTTGTTGAATGGTATTATAAAATTACGAACTTTTCCATTAGGACTACTGGAAGAAGCCGGATACATGAAAATTCCACCATATTTAATAGTTCTATGGACATCAGCCACCATAGATCCAATATATCTTGCACCATATGGCTTTCCATCGGCTGGATTTTTTTTGGAATCAACATA
Organism: Gryon sp. ZL-2020; assembly: GCA_022817425.1. NCBI lineage: Eukaryota > Metazoa > Arthropoda > Insecta > Hymenoptera > Scelionidae > Gryon > Gryon sp. ZL-2020. The sequence goes on along the minus strand of JABFPJ010004536.1, from coordinate 5,354 downwards.
TTCCTTAACTCCAGGTTGCCATGATTTTTCATTTCCTTCATTGATACTAAAATATTAATTCGTGCAATGAAATTAAACTTTTTAAAACTAAAAAGAAAATAATAAATTAAGATTAAAAAATGACAGAAAAGAAAATTTTGAAAAACCTATAAATCTTTCCTCTCCGAGGAATTTGCAAATTTCTTTCAGTCAAAATAAATTCTCCAATTGCCGGATCATAAGTAAACCCATTAACTCCTTGTCCAGTTGACAAAACCATCATCGTTGCCGAACCGTAAAGCGCATAACCCGCGGCGACCAAATTCTTTCCGGGTTGCAAAGCATCGGCAACCGTTGGTACATCCGAATGATCGAGTTTCTTGTAAATTCCGAAGATGGAACCAACCGAGACCAGACAGTCAATGTTTGAGGAACCATCCAGTGGATCGAAACATACGACATATTTACCCTGCTTTTCTGCGTCAATTTCAATCATTGTTGGATTTTCTTCGCTGACTAAAAGCCAGGAAGTGAAGGAAGAGGAAATCATGTTGATGAAGAGTTCGTTGCTGAGGACGTCCAGCTTTTTGACTTCTTCGCCTTGGACGTTGACGCTGCCGGCGATTCCATACCTAAAATTGTTGTTTTAATTATTGTTATTTTCATTATTTTTTCAATATTTATTTTTATTAATATTTTATTTTAAAGTAAGTCACATAGCAAGTTGTATTTTATTTTAAATTCTCATCTCCACGAGTGACGAAAATATAATTTTTTAATTTAAACATTCAGATAAATCGTAAAGATGATTAAAGTTTCACAATTCTTTAAGTTGATAGTAAAAAAGATGAATTTAAAGGGGAAAATATTATTTTTTGTGTTGAATGATTGAAAATGAAGAGCAATAATAAAAGAAAAGAAATAATGAATAATAAAAGAAATGACGAATAATTATTATTCTAAAATCTTTGGTAATGGTGATTTGTACTTCGAAATGTATAATGAAATTCAACATATTATCGTCATTAGCGTATGAACGTCATAATTATCATGGGTTATCTTTTAAGACTCTGATTCTGTTATTGGAAACGTTTTATAGTTCTCAAATTGAACTCAATAATTGGTTTATATATTCATTCTGATATTCATTTTTTAATTCAATTTCTCTTATATATAATTACTTTTACTTTACTCAAAATACATACAATTTCACATGATATTTAAATCATTAAGCTATAAAAATTATTACTTCTTATATAAAAATTATAAAAAATTAAATTAATAAAAAATAAAAAGTAACACATCAAATGCGAATCATTAAAATAAATTAAATCTGACGAAATGAAATTTTATTCGTAACATTCATTTTGCCTGTTTCGTCATAATTAATAGAATCATAAATAGCTAAATAAAATAGATCATAATAAGAATAATTATAGATAATAACAAGTTCTTTATAGACCAAACAAGAAGCCTCAATGCAGACGGTTGGATAATAATAAATCGAATCTTAGTAGGAAAAGTTTTTTAAATAAATCTAATCATCTAATCAATAAATACAAAATGATACGAAATACAACAATGTTAGCTAACACTTTTTTGTATTATTAAATTAAAAATGAATTAAAAAGTAACTCATTTCGATTCAACCGATCAAGTTTCTCATGTATTGATTGAACTTTGCGTACAAAACAAATTAAGAAAGTTGCTGTGGCGATTAATCGTATATAACTGTATTTTAGTTAAGAGAATAACAAACTTGACTTTGTACTGCTTTACTCTTAAGATTGAAATTCTGATGCATATGTTGTTTTTATATTTTTTTTAATTTATAAAAATTATTATTAATGTTATGCATATAAAATGTTATATATAACAATAACAATAATATATAATATAGTATTATAAAAAAATTAGAAAATTCCTTTTTATAATTTTGAAAATTTGGAAAAAATTTGTTATGGTTTAAATTTGTATAGTTTTAGAATTTTTTGCTTGATTTCATCATTTATTGGCAAGTCTTTCATTCAGAAATTTTTCCATTTCGCGAATCAATTCAAACATATTTGTTGTTAATTTATTTTGTAAATACAAAAATAAACTTACATATTAGCAATACCAGCTTTTCTAACAGCTGAACTCACAGCTTTAACAGCCGTTTGTATGCTGTTTAAAAGTTGTGTCAAATAGCCGGTAGCAGCTGGTATTTTACGTTGCTCCGCAAGAACGAAACGTGTAAGGGTCATGCAGTCGGAGTCAAAAGACGGGCCTTTCGACGTCATCGTGAATGGAAACTTACTTTTGAAGTTAACACAAAAATAAGTTATTGACTTTTCAAGTACAATTTAACACTTGCAAATGAAAATGGTAACTTTTTTATTTCAATTTTGCGCTGCAAAATCAACTGGTCTGCTCGATCGAAAAGTTGTCTGCAGACTAACTAAGCTGAGAAACTCGTCTTTCTTACTGACGCAACCGTTCATCATCGCCGTGCTAACTTGCTAACAATTTTCGACTATTTTTCCATCTCATTTGTGAAAGTAAAGACATTTTTTTTCGTTACAAAAAGATTGCTTTTTATCTTTTATTTAACAGTTTTCATTTTATATAATATTTTTTTAATTAACCCTCCGTTAGTATCGTTATAAAAAGTTCCGCGTTTGGTATCGTGAGAGAACCACCCTCACTATGCTTTAACATAGGCCTAATTTTACGATGTTGCCAAACGTACTTTTTTCGGGTGGGCGAGAATTTTCCCTATTTTTGTTATTGTAATTGTTAATAAAAACAAAATTATGCAATGCAATTAGTTGGAACTTTCTGCAATTTACTCGGGAATGTTTAATTGAAAGGTACTGAAAGTTTTAATGTATAAAAATTATTCATTTCTGATTAATTAGCGATAATCTAAAACATGTGAGGGCCGTGCTCATAACGATACCAACGGAGGGTTAATATCATGATAGTAAAGTTACTATGAAGTACTAATTAAAATTAATTACAATACACTGAAAAAGCGACTTTTGACTTAGGTTAATTTTAAATTATTAGTTCGCTGTTGTAACTTTCCAAATTCCGGCATTTGTACATTTAAATTTTCCTTTTTGTATTTTTTTTTCCTTGAGTATTATCCGCAGTTGGTGAAGTAGATACTAACTTTGACTGCTGCCAAGTCAGTATCTGATGACAGTTTAACAACATTTCTGATGATAAATTTTTTATATAAAAAACATATAAAATTATTTATTTATTTGTACAAAATTACGCCTCGAGTCGAAACTCGCTTGGCAGAAAACATACTATAAAGTTATTAGTTATATTTTGTTTGATTTTACATTTTTTAATTAAAAAAGTAAAAACTTAAAAAAATGAAGATTTAATACTAATGATATATGCCTGGATGTATGATTAACATTTATACACGGACGCAGAAAGTTTCAAATCACAAATTTGAATGTTTATTAACATTTAATTACATATCGCAATCTAAGCAATTTTTATATATATATTATTGCAATAAAAAATATAATATAAATTAGTCCAATTAAAAATGATAAAAAATAAAATCTTTTACGTTTAAACATAAATATAAAAATGTGTTACACAAAAAAGAGATAAAAAGGCCATCGTAAAATTATCCTATTTAAAAAAAATACGACTTTGATATAGCTGCTTTACTTCCTCTGTGCATAATTGAGCGATAAGTTTTAAAAGATGTTATGATGTGCGCAATTATTTAAAGATTCTTTCGAGGCAAATAGTAATTAGAAATTGTGTAAATTTTATGTAATCACGAAGAATCAAATGTGTGTCGCATTCAAGTTTTCTGCAATTGTTTGTTGTTTCGCAAATATCACCATACATTATTTGCATAATTAATTAAATAATTAATAATCATTTTAAAAAAAAGTATTTTTTAAATGTACAAATAAAAGTACAAATAGTATGTTTTTTTATTAATTTTATTTTTCATTTTATTTTTTTATTTTATTTATGCGATAAATGGCCGTTCTATAAAGTTTTGTATACTTTCATATCAAGATTCAAGATTCTTATCAATCGATTGTTGCATGAATAAACAAATTGTTTCTCTCATTCGTTGTTATTTAAACTATATAACAATTTTATTTTCCATATTTTCTTTAGATTGCGGTAAAAACAGATTCCGCGAGTTATATATACTGTCAATTACTTGCGATAAGATTTCATCAAATTCTTGTGCAAATCTCACGTATACTTTAATAATATGCAACAATTTTTAATTTTTATTTTTTTGTATAATAATATGCATGTTAATTAATTATATGTCATTACATACTTTTCAATTTGCTTACAATTTTACGTTAGTCAAATATCATAAAATATTGTACTCAATTTATGATTTATATATAAATATTTATACAAAATCATGAAATATTAATCTCTTGTAGAAAAATAAATGCTTTGTATTTCAACATTGTTCATTCATTTTACTTTATAAACAATTTTATTTTGTCCTCATCTTTTCCTCTATGAAACAGTAAAAAAAAGATTTTTTTCTCATTTTTATGTCAAAACATAGTCAACAATTTGGAGCCAGTTTTATACAAGTTAAATTTAACTAAAAAACGAACAATATTAAAAACGAGAATTCATATTAGCGCAAATAAAACAATTTATTATAATGAATTTAAATGATCAGCAGGAAATATAAAAATTCGGCTGATTTTAATCTGTGATTGTTAAGTTGGGTAAATATAATAATAAAAAAAAAGAAATAAAAAAATGGCCGGAAAAATAATGAAATAAATGTTTTAAAAATAAACAAATCAGAGAATCAGTAAAGAGAATGGGGAAAAATGCAGCATAACGAAATGGGCTTGTGTATATACCGTAGGCATACCGGTGGCGGTTGGTTGAACGCTATATAAATAATACTTCGCATAATGTCTCAGATCAGTCTACTTGAGACCACCGTACCTCTCGCAACAAATGCAATTCAGTCACTGGACTTGATGAGACGCACGTTTTCTAATACATGTTCTGTTATTGCATATATACAACTATATATAAATATAACATAAACATTTGCACGTTAATCTAATTTTACAACCAAATAAATTTTCAATTCAATTAAATGTATTTTTAAATTTCCCGCGTTTTTTGTTGTACCTTTTTTTAAGTTTAAGTAATAAAAAAAGTTTTAAATTAGTGTGCAATTTTGAATACTTTTTTCAACGATGTCTCATGACAATTTGGGATTTACGTCGAGTACGGTGAGTTTATTTTTCAGTCATTCATTTGTGAAATAATTATTTATAGAAAATAACAATTTCTCCGGTGAAAAGTGTTTTATGTAATTGTAAATACAAGTTCAATTCTTTCGCAGAAACAAT